>JAOUQU010241303.1:0-13659 GCA_028566735.1 Ammoglanis amapaensis
TTTGTGTGCGTGCGCGTGCGTGCATGCGTGTGTGTGTGTGTGTAAATTTTGTCATTTTGTCAAATAATGTCATTCTTTATTTGTTCTCATTTGTGATCTTTAGTCCTTTTATTACATCTCACATTTACATTTTTACCATTTATAGTACAGTACAGTGAAAGAATACAGTCTGAGGCTTAAGGGCCTTTCTCAAGGGCCCAACAGCAGCCAACCTGACAGTCATAAGGTTTGAAGCAGCGACCGTATGATGACTAGTCCAGCACCATGATGACCTGGCAACGTCTCGCCCATTATTAGGTAAGAAAAAAATTAAAACGGTCAGTTTTCTTAATGATCTGATGAAGGCATTTGTAGTTATTACAAGCTCATTGCACACAAGCGTAACAGGAAAACCGTCACAGCCGACGTCATTCATGGACGTGTTGCTTCTCTCTGTCTGAAAAAAAAAGCATTTTAAAAGTACAATTATGAACTTTTGCAGTTATATGATCCCACATTGTACTAAGACATGTACATATACATGTGCACGTGTACACAACTGACAATTTTACTAGCGAATGTCATAAATTCATTGGATTTCTTGAATTGGATTTTCTTGAATAAATTCATGCATGCACTTTGATTAAAGTTCAGAGGTTTAATCCACCATCCTGTACATCATGCCTCTACTCGAAATCTCGAAACCAGTCCTACGTTAAGAGGCATGAAGAGACATTTAGCCTTATTTACTGCTAACTAATTAGCAGACTGTGTGCAAATAATAAAATCCTTCAGGATGTTTTCTACTCGCCGTTTGTCTGTTTTTGCAGACAGTGTAGTTAAATAATGCGATAACTTTGTCTGCCAGGAGCTACTTTCTGTACTGAGAAGTACTGAGAAGTATTTTTAATTATCTAAAAGCTCTTGTACTTTACTTTTAGCATGAGACATTATTGTACACACCTTTCGACCAGAGGATAACTGGCTGCTGTGGCAATTCCACAATGGTTATACTTGTTCCTGGCCATCCTGATGTAGCCCCCCTCACCCCAGTTGGCACTCCAGCTGAAAAAATGAAAGATTAGAAAGTCGTTCTGAAGTCTGAGATCTTGTTTTATCTTCAGCGAAGTCCTGAGTACAGTATTTATACATTTTAGTTATCCACACTATCTCATAACTGCTAGTTTTGATTAAAAAAATATATCAATGATCATTCCCGTCCCCTCTGACATGTGGGCAGCAGCCATATGTATTCAATAGTACAGATGCAGATCAGCACTTTGTACGGAGAGACAAACCCTGATCAATGCACTCATTAGCTCGGAATCATGACGGCTTTAATCTCAGATTAAATTAATTCTAGCTTCTAGTTTGGTTCAGTTCTATTCACACTATCCATCTGTGTGTTTAATTGTGGTGTTAATGTGAATCGTTTCTCTCACCATCTTATGAAAGGTTTGGTAAATTTGGCTTATTATTTTACCTGTTCTTGACCAGCCAGTAGTCCTCCCCGTAATAACTGTCATAGCCCACAACCAGGACACCATGAGATAACTCAACGCTGCTACACGCAGGTTCATAGTAGATCCCTATAAGTAATCAGACAGTAAGAAATGTGTCTTAACGGCGTTGAGTATCCCATATTCTCCGACAGGTGAGGGAAACCTTGCAGTCAGCATGGCTCCAGAAACCAATGACAATGAACTTGAGACCTGCCACGGTATGTGTTAGTCACCTGAGCTATAGAGCTTGAAGGACGGGTGGCTTGCATCTATGCCGACTGAGATGGGTCCGATGGTCGTCACGGCTTCCTGTAGAGCCGTCTCACTGCCTCTGCTAATGTCCACGTAACCAGAGCAGGTGGCACTGCGTGTACTGGGGTTATACCTGCACTGGTTATCCTGTAGAGGCCAAAGAGTTAAGAGTTAAGTCATGAGTCCTCGGGGTGAAGTTCAAGTCAAGTCACAAAAATTTAGGCTAGAGTCAGGGTCAAGCCACACACCTTTAGGCTAGACTTCAAGTCTTTGTGTGAGAGTCTGAGTCTCTGAATCAATTCACAAAACTTTAGGCTAGACTCCGAAACAAGTCACATGTTTTCAGTCTAGAATCTGAGCTAATTCATGAGTCTCCAAGCCACAGTTCAAATAAATTTGAGTCTTTAGGCTAGAGTCAGGAGTCGTTAAAGACTTGGTCAAGAGTCCAAGTCAGTTCATGAGTCTTTTGGCTAAAATCAGAGTCAAGTCTTTACGTTAGAGTCAAGGTGGCTAAAGTGGTTGTGTGTCATTAACATGAGTTCCCACCTGTTATTGGTAGAAAAGTGGCATGAATGTGCTCCGGAGTTTCACTCACCACGCCCTCGTAGGGATACGACGACTCCGTGTCCAGTCCTCCGTTACTCTGGACGTACGAGAACGCATTGTTCATCAAACCTCCTTTACAGCCCTCGTTCCCAAAGGCACGAGAACAGTCCACTAGCTGCTGCTCACTAAGTGACACCAGTCTCCCAGTATACCTGAACATCTGCCCCTCTAGCGCCCCAGTCTGTGAGAAGAAGGGGGGGTGACACATGGATCAGTAACATTGTTGGAAAGAAAATGACTTGGACCCCACTTAGATCCTTTCTTACTGTACTAAATGCCCAGCAGGAGCCACACACTCCTTGGTTTTTCACACCGGTCACATAGCCCCTGGTTCTCCAGTCAACGGAGTTCGGTGCATCAGCACCCACTGCCTGTCGGAGGAACGTAGCGCCACTCCGTCCCTTGGTCTGGTTGAACGAGTGCAGGCAGCCCTTAAGCTCGACCTTACTGAACTCCTGGGCATCCTGGTGACAAGAATAAAATAATTCTTGTTAGTTCTGAATGTAGGTATCGTGCCATTAGTAGGGATATAACGATACTGTCTTCGCACTATTTTTTGGGTGTTATAACATTAACAAACTAATAATATTAATATTAGTGCATTCAGTTTATCATGCCCCCACCAACCCGTTTAGAGAATCACAACATGATGCATCCGGAGACTACAGTGCTTTACAGCTGGACGATCCGGGTCCTTTCTGTGTAGAGTTTGCATGTTTTCCCGGGCTCCGTGTGAGTTCACGCGATGTATGCACCGTATTTCTTCCCACAGTCCGAAAACATGCACTTGAAATCAATTAAACATACCACATGACTGTACCACAGTCTATAGCTGTTATTTGATATAATATCGTTAACTGATGAATTCTCCTGACATGTTAACTGTAATGAATGTAACTAGTGTATAAGTGCAAAGCGGATCATGAAAATGTTAACAAACTAATAAATGCATTGTGTTTGTTTGTTTTCTTACCATGTCAGCAAAGTGGTTCATGCCGAGTCTGTAGCTCTTGATTCCCTGGTCGGCCAACATGTTATGAATCACGACATATTTGCGACTTTCCAGCCAGGTGTTCTTACGCCGACTTTCCTCCTCTTTGGTTTTATAGATCTTGTCTACGAGTGAAAGAAACAAAACATTTTGTTCTGTGATATTCTTTAAACAGGGGTTTCTATTTCGTCCTGTATTTCAAGTTGCTTTGAGACAATGTTTAATGGAAAAAGCGCTGTATAAATAAAGTTGACTTGACTTCATAATAATGTGCTATCAGTATTTTATCACTGGTCAAAATTCAAAGGTTCAGTATCAAAGGTTCTTACCAAACTTCAGTTTCCAGCTTGTGAACTCCAGATCCTCCAGAGACAAACTCTTTGCAGCAGCCGTGACCACGGACACAATCAAGACGATGAAAACCTTCATGCTGCGATGAGGCAAGCAACAAGCCTGTTCACGTCCGGTGTATCTGTGCGTTTAAGGGCAAAGAAAAAAAATAAATCGATACGAGTCTGTTTCATTTTATAAGTAAAGTCACTCCCCTCAGTTACATCCTCTTTACTCCAGAATCAGTTTCACACTTCAATCACGAGACAAAGAGGAATTTTATACTGCAGGTTTCAGTTTTAAAATAAAAAAATCTATGTGCTGACAAAAAAACTAAACTTTTTTTCTTAGGTCATTGATGTTTAAAAGATCTTGATTAATTTAAATTATTTTACCCACAAAAACACTTACAAATACACTCATGACAATGTCAAATAAGGCCTTGGTGATTAATTTTAGAACCGAGTACTGTCTTTAATATGAACGAGTCAACAGTAACCATCCCAAGCTCACAGGGCTTACATTCATAGAGCACATTTTTGGTGTGTTAAAAAAATGGTGACCAGCAAAGGTGAGTTGCAAAAAGTCTTTTATTGACCAAACCACAAGAGTTTGGTAGAACCTTCTGGCTTTATTAAGTTTTGGAATAGGTGATAAAACATCACAAAGAAAATGAGAAAATATATTATCCTCGATATAATCAAGAATAGGCTCCTATATTTTGTGGAAGAGGTCAGGAGATCAGGAGATTTTATATCAGCCTTAACGACCAGCTACTAATGTAGTGTAAACGAATACCTTTATTACAGCATCTTGCTCTACACATGTTCATGAATATTATATCAACTCTGTATAAATACAATGCATATGCATGTCTTTGCTTTGAACTTCTGTGTTGATGATGTCACAGTTTACAGTTTCACATGATGTGAAAACAAGTGTTGGGAAATTACACAGCGATTGTTGCCAGTAGATTTATGAGAAGGAAATAATTCGAGTCATTAAAATGATTCTATTCTAGTTCTTAATTTAGCTTATAGACTAAAAAGACACTGCTCGTTTGTATGTAAAGGTTTACCATTTAGAAGACGTATCAAATACGTGAAAAACTTGTGTTTTTAATTCTCGTTTTCTTGCTGGAAAACGTTCAAATAATGATAAAGAAAAGTTTATTTGCTTTCAATTAAAGAACTGGATAAACGGTGAACAGGTTATTTGCATGTCGTGACACGTTTGATGGTGATTCTTGTGTTTGTCTATGTTGGCAAATTGAAAGGTTTTTGTTTAGTTTTTTACATTAAGAGTAACTCAGGATGACAAGCGAAGTGACAACGTGTTTTGGCAAGTGGTCTCCTGGTTTTATTTTTGCTGTTTGCTTATTATTACCAGAGATTTATATTTTCCACCATGATATTTTATCATTTTGTATAAAGACTAAACTGAGATTGAAGTGCTCAGTCCATTTTTAATTTTGAGTTGTGTAATTTATCTCCATTTTCCTTGCCGATCTTAATTAGATATCCAAGTAGCCACTTGGATTACTCTCACACTCTACTCATGTTGATCTCTATGCTGACTGAGAGGAACCAAGACCAACACACCCTCCATCCTCCACATCGTCTCAGATTTCTATTGATTTCTTTGAGAGTTCTTCAGTAAATCATTAAAATGGATCCTCTACAGATATTTGATTTTCTAACCAGCAGTTAAGTTTCTCACGGTCATAAACTGCTGGTTCATCTTCCTGACAGTGCAAGATCTCACCGTTTTACATTATAGTGGACAAATAAAACCAAAAGCGCTAACTCACTGCGGTTAAAATGGTAAAAAAAAAAATCATGTGTATTGGAATTCATGTGTATTGTTTTGCTCAGACTCTGTTTCTCAACAGAAGATCTTACAGGAAAACCACCAAGTCATATGAGAATAAACAGGATAAATTGTAACCTCTTTGAGGTTTTAAAGGTTTGGTCCATTCAAGCCTAATTATTAATCAGGTTGTACAGGTAAATACACAAAAAATAACTCAATTACTGGGCTAGAGATCAAAAGGTCAGGTTCCACTACCACTTAGTGGCCATTATTGGGGCCCTTAACCCTCAATTGCTCAAAATTGTGTTCGGTTGTAATTGTAAGTTGCTTTGGATAAATTGCTTTACTAAATGCTAAAAATGTCAATGTCAGATGACAGTAATGCGAGTAAATGTGATGAGTTACTTTCCACTTCTGGTCACAATGCCAGTGGTTGCATAATAAAAGGATTAACCAAGCTGAACGAGTGTGTCTGTAACACATTGCGGTGCAGGTGTTTGACACGTTAGGCCTTCACACTATATAAGCAGGTACTTGAGAGTAAAACCCCAAACTACTCTGGGAGTTTACTGTCTATCATGATAAAACCACTTCTCACAACACATCTGTTTAATCTTATTATTGGGTTCCTTCCTCTGAATTTTTTTTTTTTTTTTTTACCACATGTTGGACTTTAGCCGCGTGTTTTATGGTTTCATGATGTATCAGGTGCTGAACATGACAGTTGAGGGAAGGTGCTGACGGCCAGATTGATGCACACTGTAATGTGGAATAAAAAAAAAAATCAAAAACAGGATGTTGCTGTGGTTGCAGCTTCATTTGCATTCTGTGAGCGCAGCTAAATGTTTTTTGCAGTATAGGTAGGCGTGTATACAGTCACTAAGCATTTTCTTAGGTATCTATCATCTAAATGTTACCAGTGCTTAATCCTATTTAGGGTCACAGTAGGACACTAAACACCTGTACAGGTTGCTAGTCTGATGCAGGTGCTTAGTGACATGCACACAGGACAAAATAATTATCTCCAATTAACCTGACGTGCATGTCTTCAGACTGTGGGAGGAAATCAGTGTACACAGAGAGAACCAGCAAACTTTACATGCCCTGGAATTGAACCCTGGACCTCTTGCTGTGAGGCGACAGTGCTAACCACTAAACCAGTGTATTAATCACATCTTATTACTTAAAGGGTTCTTAAAGGGTTATAAGTGCTTTTATTTTATCCAGACTTATGTTGCTGTTAGCTAGGCTGGTTGTTAGCTTTCACAGCGCCAGTCATGACATAAACGCATCTTAGCGTTAAAACTCCACTGTCGCCACCTGCTGGACAAGGAGAAAGGTGACAGTTTAAAAAACATAAAAACTAGCGCGCTAACTCTATAACTTATTAAATAAAGGCAATTTACGACGACAAATGTCTTTACTTTCATTATTTGTATGTAATTAAAGCTGCAATACATTCGAATTCTCCACAAACATTATCATTAGCATTTTTCTTTTCAACCTTGTAGGATCCAAGTTCAAATAGTTAGCTAGCATATGTAGGCTATAAAAACAGCTGAGTTATATATACAACTGAAACGACCTGTTAGCTTGAAGGAAAACATCAAATTAAACGATGTTGTGTTTCTTTTTTATAATCTTAAGTTCAAGATGGATTAACAGGGGCTGATAATAGAACACACACGCAAGCCCTGGTTAAATATGTCTGTATATAGGCTACAAAACTAAGCAAACTAAACATCTTAATACACCCATTCATCTATCCATCCTAATACACCCATTCATCTATCCAATCATCCATCACACACAAACACAACACACAGAGGATAAGTCCAATATCTTTAATTAACCTAGCTGCATATCTTTGAACTGTGTGAGGAAACCGGAGCACGTGGAGGAAACCCACACAGACATGGGGAGAACATGCACTCGGGACTCAAACCCAGGACATGTTGCTGTGAGTGCTAAGCACTAAGCCACCGAATTGATGGGGTGATACAGTAGGAAACACAGAACGTCCACCACTGTTAGTATATAGACACAAAAATCAACAGAACAAGCAACAATAGAGTCGATTTATATTTATTTAGCGCTTTTTACAGTAGATAGCTTTAGAGAGTGAACAACCTCCACAAGCCACAATCCAAAAACACACTTTTTATGATTAGTGTTAGTGAGTGTTTTATTTTGACACTGATGACTTAACTGTGCAATTGCATTACATAATTTAAAATCTAGAATTTTAATTATATGGAGGGGCCCATTGTCTCTCCCAAAGGTCATGAGTGTTTCAGCGTGACGATAAGTCAATGCATACCTTTAAAAAGCAATGCCAAAGCACTGGATAGTGCAGACCTAAATGCAACCACGCACCTGTGGTCGAGATCGTAAGAACAGCGGGTGGGCGAGGGTCATTCTTCGCATCTGTCAGACCTGGAGCAGTTGTCAAAACAACATTAGTCCAACATTCCACTGTTAGCGACTACATGACTTTCAGTTATAAGTTTCAGTTAACAGTTACTCCCAGTCATCAACTTCATTTTTTATTTCCAACTAAATAAAAAACACACCTTAAAAACAAAAGTAGTTTCAGTTATAGCAGTTGTTTGGGAGAAGTGGCGTAGTCTTGAAAGAACTGTCGTATTATGATATTCAAAATGCTGCTATATTATATCCTTGTATATTGCCATAACATATAAGTCAACACGCTGCTTTATGTACCAGTATATATGTACGTACATATAAGCTGTTTCTGCTTCTGAAAGGAAGTGCATATATAACCCTCATTGTGGCACTTTGGCTACCTTTCCTTTGTTTACACAACAAAACAAAATGAGATTGATGAACCTCTATGAGGAACCTTCAGCATTTAGTAACAGCTATTCTCTGCAATTGCCGCTTTAATAAATAAAACCCATGTCATGTCAAGACACAACACAAGGCTCCTGGCCTCATCATTTACTACTTATGCTCTATGGTGTGTGAATAAATATAAGAAGTTTGTTCTTATAGAACATTCTAGCTGAGGGCCAAAGCTTTAGCTAACAAACATCAGATATATTCTCAAAGGTACGACCGGCCAATGGTATTTTCCTTCATAGCTATAGCTTCATGCTATTTCAAGATTTGATTAGAAATATTATTCTTGTTTGGTTATATGAATACAAGATTCAAAAAATAAACACAACGCTAATGTTGTCTGTATAATTTTATTGAATTTGTATATAAATTATTCTCAAGTCATTTATGCCTGTTTAATGACTTCCGTTATTGTGTTTTGTTAACACTCAGCAATTAGGCCTCTGTAATCAATATATGAGCTTAATATATGCATTATTATTGTTGATTATTAATACATTGAATGATTTTTCCGAATTCAGTCCAGCTAAACAAAGACATCCAAGCTTAACACATGATGACTCGACATGATGACGAAATGTTAGACATGAACTATAAAAATGACAACGTAAAATGTTTTTTAAAAAGGTATAAATTAAAGATTGCAAAGCTCCTGGACCTAAACGACGAGCAGTTTGTCTGGTAATGAAGTTGTGATCTGGACAAGGAATACGGCTGTGATAGTGACACCATAACAGAGATGGAATTCTAATTCTCAATCATTTGTTTTGGCATGTATTTGAAACATCCTGGCCACAGATGATGCCAGATACCCAAAGAATTAAGTACATCCAGAAGGTTATGGGGGGGATAACAATAGCGACAACAAAGACAAACTGTGCCACAACAACTTAATCACAAATGTAACTGGCCTGTAATCAAAAACCAATAGTTCACTTAAATATTGAAAACAAAACATATGTTTTAAAATAGAAAACAAGCTACTCTAGCATACATATTTCATTATATTTACTATTCATAATACAAAGTTTCAGAAATATGATGACCCCACCACAAAGCCTACAGCCTTCATCCAGTTCCCCTTATGTCCCTCGAGTCCAGGAGCGAGAGTCATTTTCCTTTTTTGTCACATCACACAATACAATTGGAGACAAAACAAAGAAGGACGGATTAGAGGAAAACACTGAGATGTAAAGAGCTGGACCGGACTCCTTTTCATTCCCTCGTTCCTTCTCCATCGCTCTTTATCTCCATGGTGCACGAGGATAGACCTGGCGAGGCTGAGCGGGTCTTCTGGATAGGAGCTCGGTTACAATGGTTTGGTCTCCAGCTCTCCAGAGCTTTAATTGGACGAGTCGACGGGCGCGGCTGGTCATTAGAACCAGTACAGCTCCTTCCCTTTCTTGTGCGGCTGCAGGCCTGAAGTGAGGACGAGACAAGGGCACAAAAGATCGGACAATGAAGGTACGGGTCACCATGGATGCCGAAGGACAATAAGCGTGAACATTTTTTTGGTAAATGAGGATCTGGGGTTTGTATTTATTAGCTGTTTTATGTTTTCTGGATGCCGTCATGGATAATGGGAAACAAGAGGACGCTTACACTGGACCGTGTCAATTAGATGTTCAGAGCAAATCGACTGAACATTTTCTACAGCTAGAACGTATAATGCATGTGAATCCTAATAAAATATAACGTACGTGAATCCATATATATAATGTGAGGTGTGTATATTTTATGGTAATCCTAATAATATGTAATGTATTATATTTAATGTATTATATTATGTGATCCCTTATAATAAATAATATATGTGAATCCCAGATGCCCTTCCTGGTGCAACTTTAATGAACTGGTTTGTGCATCCTGGCTTCACATATCGATGCATTCTTACCCGGTTCCATGTTCAGGGCGAGGGTGACGTCCCCGGGCGGCAGCAGCCCCGGCCATGCGTGCGTAGGTTCCAGCTTCCCCATGTCGTAGTGGCCCGGCAGGGTGGCTGGCAGATGAGCCGGTCTGACCGAGGGCATGAGCAGGGGGCTGTAATGCCCCTCCAGGCCCGGCGGGGAGTACAGTTCATGCAAGGGCCGTGGAGGTCCGTATACCTGAGTCTGCGTAAAGCTCCAGGAATCGGATGGGTGAGGATGAGGATGGGCGTGAGGTAAGGTTGTGTGTAGGGTCTGCGCGTAAGGGTCCACAGGGAACGCGAGTGTCCCCGTTGGGTCGCAGTGAGGCCTACCGGTTGGAGACGGGTAGTTGCTGTCCCAGTAGGATGGAGGGAAACTTCTCCGTCTGTTTGGAGATTTTGGTTCTAGAGAGAGAGCGAGAAAGAGAGAGAGAGAGATGAAACATATATGGGAAATTGTCTGATTTTGCTCATCTTAACACACGAAGAGTCGTTTGTTGTGAGTGATGAGTCGACTCAGAGTCATTTGAAACAAATCTGAGTTGAGTCTTTGCATGGGTTTTCGTGACAAAACATACTCTGGGAGACTTATACTGGTGATAGATGATAGTAGTGCCTGGTATAATGTATCTCTACGACGACCCCTCATTTATGAGGTCATTTCTTGAATGTCCCATGCTTAGGTGTCAATTTAAGGTCGGTGCCATCCCAGAGGACCAAAATAAACAGAAGCTCATCCGATGACCGGCAAAGAAAGGACGGAAAAAAGACCCTGTCTCTCCAGGCCTTCTTTGACAAAAACTATATAAGGTAGCGGGTTTGTGCTCCTGGAAATAAAGCACCAGGACTCTGGCGCTCTAAATCACCTGCCGTGATGACATGTCGCACCCTTAAGTTGGGAGCGCGTCTCTCCATTAGCTCACAACAGCCGTCCCTGCCTTCTGACCCCAGCAGTTGTTTTCACCAGCCTCCCTGTCAAGCGTGGTCGAATGTCGGCGGTGTGTGTGTGTGTGTATGTGTGTGTGTGTGGCGGTGGTGGCGGGGTGTTTTATGTTTTTGCCGGTTAGTTTTTATATTTAGAATTCTTCTGAAAAAAGACACCGATGATGTAGTCTGAATTGGGGGGGGGGGCTGCTGGCAGTCATAAATCTGTGCGTGAGGTGTTTGAAGCTGATACGACCTCGAGCCTCGCCGCTTACCGCCGCATTTAAACTTAGCATCTGTTGGTGGGCAGGAAGCGGCGCTGAAGGAGTAGCTCGGGGTCGGACGGGGGGCGCTTCCGATTGGCAGAGGTGCTTGCGTAATGCAGAATGCTTAACCGTTATTAAGAGATTTAGCCAGACAACCGGATGGGTGACGGATCTGATTTGTATCTTCCGAGCTAAACACGATTAAACATCTGTCCTGAAAACATCTGGTCCTTAGAATAGTTAGAACATATTCATTGTTCCACTAAATATTTATCTATCCATTTAATTCTAATCGATGTATCAAGGGCCCAACATCAGACATCTCGGATCTGATGTTATGATTGGACAGTGGCCCAACAATGGAAACCTGGAAATGACTGGGCCTGAACCAGCAACCTTCTGATTTCGAGTCCAATGCATAAAGGATGCTACGTAAATATAGTTTTCAAAGAAAATGGTAAGAAACCCTTAAATGCGCCCTTAACTAATTCCCTTGATTTTAATCCCATAAAACCATTTAATTGTTGCACAAAGTTTATACACTTTTACCTTAGGGATATTATTTATTAAGCCGTTTAATGCAAACCAGACACACACACACACACACACACACACACACACACACACACACACATACACATACACACATACACACATACACACATACACACACACACACACACACACACACACACACACACACACACACACCAGAGTCTAATGAATTATATACAATTATACCAAAATTGGACACCCAAATTCCCTACTGGAATACCCCCAGACTCACCTATGCCGTGTTGGCCGGGCCGCCTCTTGCTCTCCGTCTCGGAGCAGGTGCTGAGCGCTCTGGAAAAGTGCTCGTCCACCACGCTACTGATGTCGCCCTGGTAGTAGGTGAAGAGGACGCACCGCGAGCTCAGATACTCGGCCTCGCCCGCCGCCTGCTTTTCTTTCTGTCTGACGGAGGAGTACGACGAGGAGATCGGACTCGCCTCCAAAACCGGGACCCCGTCTGCCCCAGAGCCGTCCATCGAGTCCTTGTGTCCAGACGTCGGGCTGCCGGTGCCGGCGAGGGACTGTGGGAGAGCGCAGGACGGGATAGGACGGAATAGGTGAGGTCTCTGGGAGGGGCAGTGACGTGCTCATACACTGGTGATCTGCACTGGTTTATGCATCCTATTGGCTAGGTACCTATTCAGTGTCCCCAATAGACCTGGCTGAAACCGGAGCACCCGGAGGAAACCCAGGCAGACACAGGAAGAGCATACAGACTCCACTGAGGAAACCGTGACGCGATGATGGCGACGTCTTGGATGTGCCTTCACCTGTGTTGTTTGTAACTTTTGTACTTTTATTATCATTTACTCGAATGCTCACCATTCATATTTATGATAATGAGACTCTAATACATGTTTAGCGTGTTCTCGCTTTTAAAGCCCATCGATCGAGGTGTGTATATCCAGCACTTGTATGTAGTAGTTATTGCATATGTATAGGATTATAACGTTATTAACTTTGATGTCGTGTCACAGTATACATGAGCATCTTGTATATATTTATCAAGGGAGAGAACACCAAAGAGATGTGATAAATAAAGCTTTACTCACTAGTTATTTTAAGAAAGCATCATTTTTATATAGAACTCTGTGATACATTTTGTTCTTTATCATAAAACTGTATTTAAATATAAATATAGATAGATACACATACAGAGAGACAGACAGACACATAGATAGAGTTGTATAAACACACACTCTCTCTCTCTCTCTCTCTCTCTCACATTAGTTCTATTATATCTACATCTTATTAAGTATAGAGAATACATAAATCAAAACAACTGAACCGGTCTCTACTCCCCCCATATAGTGTTTATAATAATTCATACCTATTCATACCTACATATAAATAGTTACACAATGTTTGTATATATATATATATATATAAGTCGAACCCGAGTCCCGGCTGCACGATGCATTAAGCTGCACAAACGGAACCGGTATATAAAGCATCCAGGTCAACTCACCGGTAAACTGTTGACCAGGGTCGCGGCTCCGGGCGCGCGCGCTGCGTACTGACCATAAAACGGGCGCATGACATCCAGGCAGCTCATGATAAAGACGCCGGCGCGCGCAGCTCTTTTTACTCCTGAAGGTGAAGTCGCGCGCTCAGGTGTGGACAGGATCGAACACCGACCGCGACCACTCGGCAGGGGGTGGGATCGTGGTGCGG
>JAOUQU010241411.1:0-24220 GCA_028566735.1 Ammoglanis amapaensis
AACAGAACCACAAGAACATTGAACAAAGAACCCCGTAACATTAAATAAACACACAAACATTAGGTGATCGCTACACAGCCCCCCCCTTTCTAAATCCCTCGCCCCGAGGGATCACAAAAAAAGTCTTTGAGGTGGCCCGGCGGCCTTCTCAGTCTGTGAGGCCTGCTTTGGTTAGGACCAACAGGCGATGTCTGTATTCGGGCATGTGGAGCTCCCTGCGACTGGGAAGCCTGATGGAGGCTGGATGGGTCACTGACAGGTGAAGCAAGTGCCTCCCTGGTCCTTTGGGATGAAGCAGGGGGGCCACTATGGTGTGGCCGTGCATCGCCCCGATACGGGGCCAATCTGTCTCTATGGAGGGTCAGTCGTTTGCCCTTTGGAGGCAACTGGACCCTATACACCACCTCCCCGAGCTTCTCCAAAACCTCACAAGGCCCCACCCAATGACAGTCCAATTTAGGGCACCGTCCCTTCTTCCGCTTTGGGCTATAAACCCACACTAAATCCCCAGCCCCAAAGTCCATTCCCTTAGTCCGCAAGTCATAGTTCCTTTTTTGCCGTATGCCCGCTTTTTGAAGATGGTCACGAGCAAAAGCGTGAGCAGAGTCCATTCTGTCTTGGAGCCTCCTTGCATATTCAGGCCCCGGTGGAGCTGCTGGTGTCTCTGGGGGTTTGCCAAAGGCCATTTCTGCTGGAGTTCGTAGCTCTCGCCCCAGCATGAGAAGAGCAGGTGTACATGCGGTTGACTCCTGCACAGCGGACCGACACGCCATTAAGACGAGAGGCAGGTGCATGTCCCAGTCACGCTGGTGGTCTGCAGTGAGCATGGCGAGCTGTTTTGCGAGTGTCCTGTTAAACCGTTCAACTAGGCCGTCACTCTGTGGATGCAGTGGAGTAGTCCTTGTCTTTTGCATGCCCAGACGGTCACACATAGCAGAAAAGATTTTCGATTCGAAATTTCGCCCCTGGTCACTGTGGATGACTTCCGCTGCACCAAACCTAGAGAACATTCCTTCCACCAGGGCGTCTACGACTGTCCCCGCCTCCTGGTCTGGAATGGCATAGGCCTCTGGCCACTTTGTAAAGTAGTCCATAGCGACTAAAAGGTAACGGTTCCCTTTTTCAGAGCGAGGAAATGGTCCCATTATGTCCACTGCAACTCTTTCCATGGGGGCTCCTACTGCCATCTGTTGAAGCTGGGCACAGGACTGGTCCCTGGGGCCCTTATAAGCAGAGCACAAGTCACACCGGCGACAAAAGTCCTCGACATCTCTCCTGTGTCGCCCCCAGTAGAAGCTTTGCCGCAGACGATGAATCGTTTTTGAGATGCCAAAGTGTCCTGCCCCCACAGAACCATGGCAGGCCTTCAGCACCGCCTCTTTCAGTCCCCTGGGGACCACTACCTGCCACCTCTCTTCTCCGGTGGCCGGCTCTTTCCAAGCCCTCTGTAGCACCCCATTCTCTATCCGGAGAGAGACAAACTTTTCCAAGAGTCCCTTCGTCGCAAGAGAACACCCCGCAATCTCGCCCCACCGTGGTTTTTGTCCTGAGGCCACCCTCTGTAGCACTGGTTGTAAGTCGGGGTCCAGCTCCTGTTGCGCCCGCCACTCTGAAGGGTCGACCACCTGTGTGGCTCTGCAGTGCATAAGCTCTCCCCTCAACACCTGGCCCTGCTCTTCCTCAGACCGGAGCTCGTTCTCTCTGGCCTCTCTCTTCTCACAGTAGCGGCAGCCGTCCGTAGCACATGGGCGCCTGGACAAAGCGTCTGCGTTGGCGTGACGGATTCCGGTTCGGTACTCCACCTGGAAGACATAAGGTGCCAGTTCTTCTAGCCAGCGTGCAATCTGCCCCTCTGGTTCTTTGAAGGACATTAACCACTGGAGGGCTGCATGGTCCGTGCGGACAGTAAATGGCAGGCCACAAAGGTAGTACCTGAAATGGTTTATTGCTCTCACGATGGCAAGAAGTTCTCTACGTGTGACACAATAGCGCCGCTCTGCTTTGTTTAATGTCTTACTGAAGTAAGCCACAACTTTCTCCCCCTCCGGGGTCACTTGACTCAAGACTGCGCCCATCCCCACGTCGCTGGCGTCAGTGTCCAGAATAAATGGCAGGTTGGGGTCCGGGGGGGTGAGAATGGGAGACTCCGTCAGGGCCTTCTTTAAACATCCGAAAGCCTGGTCACACTCCGGTGCCCAGTCAAAGACACTGTCCTTGCGTTGCATGTGAAACAGAGGTGCAGCCATGCACGAAAAGCCGCGTACAAACCGCCTGTAGTACGATGCCAGTCCAAGAAAGCTTTTTAGCTCCCTCAAATTGGAGGGGGTCGGCCAGTCCCTCACAACCTGCACCTTCTCCTCCACAGTGCCAATGCCCTCGCCGCCAATCATGTGCCCCAAGAACTCCAGTTCCCTCCTCATGAAACGGCACTTGTCAGGGTGGAGTTTCAGGCCAGCCATGGCTATTTTTTGTAGGACCTGTCGCAGGGACACCAAGGCGGTTTGAAAGGAGCTCCCGTGCACAAGAATGTCGTCCAAGTATACTAGACACTCTTGCCGTGGGACTCCAGCCAGCACTTTTTCCATCAGTCTTTCGAACGTGGCTGGCGCGTTACATAGACCGAAGCTCAGAACTCGAAACTGCCACAGCCCTCTACCGGTGCAGAACGCCGTCTTTGGTTTGGCCTCTGGGCTTAGAGGCACTTGCCAGTACCCGCTGCGTAGGTCCAATGAGGAGAACCAGGAGGAACCAGCCACCAAATCCAGTGACTCATCAATGCGGGGAAGCGGATAAGAGTCTTTTTTTGTAACTCTATTCAAGGGTCTGTAGTCCACGCAAAATCTCATTTTTTGGCTCCTTTTTTTGTTTACCATCACGACCCCCGAGGCCCAGGGACTGTCAGAGGGTTCAATGATCCCCATCTTTAGCATCTCGTCGATTGCGCTGTCCGCAGCTGCTTGATGGGCAAGGGGGAGCCGACGGGGACGTGTTTTAATGGGCCATGCATCCCCCGTATCGATCTTGTGTTGCACTAGGTGGGTCAGACCCGATTCCTCCTCTGTGATGGCAAAAATGTCTTTAAACTCCCACAGTACTTCCCACAGTTCTTCTTGTTTCTGCGGGTTCAAATTGTCACAGTTCCGCCCCCAAATCTCCCTTACAGCTGACATTCTGTCTACCCCCACCGCCACAGGTTGCTGGTCGGCGGGCTGCGTGCTGGTTCCAAGCTGTGGCGCAGGGGGTGGGGGCATTGGGGAAGAAGGGTTGGGGTGCGGGCATATGACCTCCGTGGTATTCAAAGTTGGTTGAAGCGGACATGGGGACTGTGTGGGGCGCACCATTTCGACCGTAGGACCCCCAGGGAAAATCACTGTGTTTTTTCCCAGGTCCTATACACAGCTAGCAGACCTGAGGAAGTCCAGCCCTAATATGCATGAGTCTTGAACTCCCGCGACCCATACTTCGGAAGTTATATCAATTTCTCCCACCCGGATATTGACCTCTACTTTCCCAAACATAGGGGCTAGCTCCCCTGTCACTGTCTTAAGCTTTACCGTAGTAGGTGTCCATCGGGTTCCAACGGGAACCAGATCAGGTCGCAACAACGTGGCAGTTGAGCCTGTGTCCACAAGCACTATACATGGAACACCCTCCAAGGTGATGGGTACTTGGCAAACATTTCCTATGTGCGTCCAGCCTACCACTCGCATAGACTCAGCAATATCGTCTGCTCCTAAGGGGAGTGAAACCTCCCCCTGTGGTTGGGCTCTCTCTACTAAAGGCAAGTGGGACCCGGTGGCAGGGGCGTGCAACGTCCCATTTTCACACACCCTGGGGCGTTTCCCTGACCACCAACTCGTCTGGGACACTGAGAACTGATGTGGCCGGCCTGCCCGCATCCCCAGCATACAGGAGGGCCCCGGCGAGGCCGAAAGCGTGTGCCGCCGTTTGGTGGTTGTAGCGACACTGAACGGATCAGTTCGGTCAATTCTGCAGCCCATGCTGGTCTCTCTTGGCCTGGGTTCTCCTGTGCCACGGTTCTCACTATCGGCCCTGCCCCGCCATGGTCGCCCCACGCAGCTTCTCCCACTGCCTCCCTTTCTATGGCCAGCTCTAGTGCTTCTTGCAGGGCATGGGGGTGCGCCAGCTGCGTCTGTATGCGTAGCTCTTTGGGAGTTATGGCTCGTATGAACTGATCCCTGGCTAGCTCACCTTGTACAACAGTGGACATGTGAGAATACGCCCTCTTTGTCAGCGTTTCAATCTCATTGGCCAGCGTTCGTAATGGTTTTCCATTTCGTCTTTGTCGGCTGGACAGTTCAGAGCGCAGGACACCGGGTTGATTACATTGTCCAAAACGCCGCTTCAGCACCCCCACTTAAGCCACGTAGTCATCCCTTTCACCTGGTAGTAAACAGTAGTAAACAAGTTAGGGCTTCCTCAGTAAGGCTCAGGGCCAGTTGAAGTGCTTTGATGTCCTTTGACCAGCCCGCAGCTCGTGCTAAAAGTTCAAATTGGGCATGAAAGGCCTCCCAGTCTGCCTTCCCGGAGTATTTCGGTGTTTTCATATGAAGTTGGTTGCCCAGTGCATCGCCATCCCTGTCTACCTTTAGCCGTGCGTCACCGAGGGCCTGGAATTCCGCGCGCGTGGTCTGCCGCACGTGATGGCCTGAAGGCGCCCTCGGTAGCTAGCTTCCTAGTGGCCTGTCTCACGCGGGCGGCGTGTTCTGCCACTCGGTCATATCCGTTACCTCCTGTTTGATGTCTGTAGCGGTCGTATCGTCCCGCCGTGCGGCTATTATGCAAAAGAAGAGCCGGCTCTGGTTACCCGCGACTAGCAGCGAACAGCAACGGAAATCCCTGGTTAGTCTTTAGTTTGTTGTTTTACTTCTGACACCAATGTAACGTCCGTGCGTCGAGCAGAAAGAACGAGACGATTGCAAACAAGTCCGGTTTATTAAATCCTTCTCAAACTCGTGGTTACACTCCCGCCATTACTTCACACAGCCCGCAACATCGGCGCACACACACACCGGTTTACTCCCAACAACCCTTCTTGCTCCCTACACCCCTGCACGCGGCTCCTCCCCCCTCCCCGCACCCACACACACAAAGCAGAACATGCGAACAGAGAACATAACGCGATCGCTACAGTATAATCACTTCAATCACGTGTTTCTCTTGTAGTAACTTTATTCTCACTTTTCTCTCCCAGCTCTGGTTTGTCCCCCCAACAGCCACTACTCCATGTGTGTGAGTTCATGTCCAGAAACATGTGTAGGTGTGAGTGGACCACCTGGCTGTGGAGAGAAGTGTGTAGAGGGATGTAAGTGTGACCCAGGCTTTGTCCTGAGTGATGACAAGTGTGTACCTCTGAAAGACTGTGGCTGCGTGGACCCGGAAGGAACTTACTACCCTGTGAGTGTCATACTTTTTATAAAAAAAAATCGTTCTATTCATTTTTGGTCTCCATTGTAATAGCACATTTTTGTATATTTTGATTGAATTCATTTATCATATTAGTAATAGAATGTAATCAGATCATTTTATTAAACGGAGTATGTATTCTCCCATATTCTAGGTAAATGAGAGCTGGTATCTGGAGGACTGTAAGCAGCAGTGTATGTGTCTAGGTGAAAACATTATCCAATGCAACAACTCTAGCTGCTTACCAACAGAGACTTGTCAGCTGCAGGACGGAGAATACATTTGTAAACCTAATGGTAGAGCTAAAGTGCAAATTTATTATACACTTTGTGACGGTGTAAATAAACTTCATTTAATCTAAGTTTGTTCATTTGGCAGAGATTGAAGGTCCTGGAATTTGCTCTGTGTCTGGTGACCCTCACTACACTTCCTTCGATAATAAGGCTCATCACTTTATGGGAGCTTGCTCGTACACCCTCACCAAACCTTGCAAGGAGAACTATGGCATGCCATACTTTACTGTTGACACTCAGAATGAACACAGGGGAAGTAACAAGAAAGTGTCATATGTAAAATCAGTTATCGTCACTGTTTATGGGATGAAAATTATCCTGGATAAAGGTCGAAAAGTCCAGGTAAAAGACATCATTTAAGAGCTGAATTTATATACTCTTTATGTCATAACTTACCCCGGTAACTACATAGCTACAATTTGTGAATGCTGCATATCAAAGTGTATTTATTGCACAAAAAACCTAATTTAAACAGCACTTTACCACTAACCACTGAGATTCAGGGAGGAAGTTATACAGCCTGGCTGTTAATAGATACATATACCTGTAAACTCTTAGAAGGTACTGTTTAAGGGACAGAAGGTGAGCTGCTGCCACTCTGAATTGAGATCTCTGGGGACTGGTTCAGAAGCCTAAGCAAGTGGGGGCGTCAACATTTCCAGACATGATATGGATCTATGTGAAAATCCAATTGGCCAACAATATCAATGACATATTTTAGAATATGATGGTTTTGTATTAGGATCTAAAAAACAAGCTTTTAATCATGTCTTTGTATCTAAATGAGCCTAACTTTTCTTTTGCAGGTAAATGGTGTTCAGCTGACATTGCCAATCATTTTAATGACTGATGTTAAGATCTTCCTCAGTGGCAAGTTTGTTGTGCTGGAGACAAACTTTGGCTTACGTGTCCGCTTCGATGGTAATCACCATGCTGATGTCAGCATTCCTGCTTCCTACAAAAACTTGTTGTGTGGAATGTGTGGTAAGAGCTGTTTTCGATAATGATAATAAAGAAAATTAAAAGGGGTCAGAAAATGATCTAAATTATAAATTTTACATTATTATAAAAGGAAATTTCAACGCCAACCCAAGTGACGACAACATTATGTCAAACGGCAAGCCTACAGACAGCACCAATGAGCTTGGAGAAAGTTGGCAGGTGCCTGATGACAGACCAGAGTACGTATATTGCCTTACGAGTAATAACATGTAAAATTTATTGAAACAGTAATAGATGTTGGAACATGTGTACTAATCAAAGAACATCTATCGTGTAATAATGTCAAGAAATATCCTAGGGGTAGAAATAATTTGTGTAATGTTTTTTTACGTGTTGAAATGTTTTCTGTCTTTTTGTCAGTTGTACTCATGGAGGTGGAGATATCGAATGCAAGAAAGATGTTGAGATTGAAGCTGTGAAACCGACTAGTTGTGGAATGATCACTGACCCTAATGGTAATAAAACATAAAATTCCATATACAATTAATGTCCAGCCTTATATTAGGTCTAATTCGAGTTGTCTGCTGCTTGTCTATACAAATCTATTTTGTCTGGACAAAGAAACCTTACAAATTGTATAATTAGTACAAGTGGCCAGAATGTATGAGGCACAGTAGTTTAGTGGTTTACACAATACCAAATGTTTTCAGGTTAGGTGATCTGTGGGTTTCATCAGAGTACTCCAGTTTCTTTCTACAGTACAAAGACATGAAGTCGGGTTAATTGGAGACACTTAAATTGCCCTGTGTGTGTGTGTGTGTGTGTGTGTGTGTGTGTGTTTGTTTGTTTGTTTGTTTGCCTTTTGACTGTTCAGGTGTTTAGTGTATTCGTTCAGTTTGTCCCACTGTGACCCTGAATATCACTAAAGAAAGATTGTGATTATAAACCATGCCAATAATTGTTCTGTGACTAGAGCTCTTCATATAATGTCTTTTCAAACGCATTTTTCCGTCTCTTTAGGAATCTTCCAAAAATGTCATGCAGTTGTGCCACCCAACCCATACTTTGAGAATTGTGTGTTTGACCAATGTGGCACAGATGGGTCTGCAGTGGCACTCTGCCAGGCTATTGAAAGCTATGCTGACCTGTGTGCCTTAGCTGGGGTTCCAGTCAACTGGAGAAACAATACGTTCTGTCGTAAGTTTTTATAATTCTATAGCTATGTGGTAGCCATGAAGTTTGTGGAAGTTAGTCATTGTGTGTTATTTCCAGAATTATTGATTTTGACTATTTGGATTGTAAGAATTTAAGTAAATAGCATTTAGTTTAGTTTTTTCTGTTTTAATAGATTGAACATACATTTAATCACATTTGCTCTTTCTCTCTGGTGTTTAGCCATGAAGTGTCCTACAAACAGTCACTATGAACACTGTAGCTCTGCATGTCCAGCTAGCTGTCAGGACCCAGGTGCATCTGGTACATGTACAGAACCATGTGTAGAAGGATGTGTGTGTGATGAAGGACTGATTCTCAGTGGTGACAAATGTGTACCCTTTAGTCAGTGTGGATGTACTGATAAAAACAGCAACTACAGACCGGTATGTGAGAGTTCATAAGTGCTAATGGTGTGTTGTTATATATTGTATAGTATATATGGTTCCAGTCCATTTACTAGTGGTACACTTTTTAAATTAAATAGGTTGTAATTGTATACACTTTCTGCAAGCGTCTGCATGTGTGTGCTATTTAGGTTGGAGAAAGCTGGTTTACCAAAGACGACTGCTCTGAACGCTGTGTGTGCCATCCTTTCAACAACGTAACATGTGAGGCATGGCGGTGTAGCCCTGCACAGGAGTGCAAAATTCACGAAGGCCAGCTAGGTTGTGTGGATACAGGTAGACACTTTTTATCTCATAAAACACATTTATTCAATTAAAGAAAAAACTGTATGTTTGATGTAAAGCCATATAAAAATTTTCTTTGTAATGTTATACCAAATTGAAAAAATATATATAAGCACCTGAGAAATGTAATGCTAAAGTTAAACAAGAACAACATTTGAATCACATTTCACAGTTATTACATTCAGTTATTCAATTTACAGTTACATACGCACACTTTTAATGTGTACAGTAATGTGTACAGATGTTCAGTGATCTTAAGATGAGGACAGATTCACTACACAACACTATTTTCATTATATTATACAGCTAGAAAGACAAACCTGTATTTATTTATCTCTTTGTATAGGCTTTGGAATTTGCCACATAGCTGGCGATCCTCATTACTACACCTTCGACGGCGTCATGCACACCTACATGGGCACATGCACTTACACATTGGTGGACGTATGCAACAGCTCTATGGTGACCCCTTTTACCATTGTGGCCAAAAATGAAGATCGTGGTCAGCCTGAAGCTTCCTATGTTCGATCTGTCACAGTCTACCTGCCTGGAGGGAACATCACACTTTCCAAGAGCAAGAGATTAATGGTGAGATATGTGTTTGTGTGTGCGTGTTTGTATGTGTGTGTGTGTGTGTGTGTGTGTGTGTGTGTGTGTGTGTGTGTGTGTGTGTGTGTGGTGTGTATGTGTCTTTGTGTGTGTGGTAGGTGTGGAATGCAAATTTTTTGCAAAAAAAATCTTGCTGGACAGAAATGTCTTATCTATGTCCACATTGATTCTTTAAAAACATTTTGTATTGTACATGTTTGTTTCCTCTAGCTTGATGGACTGAGGATTCGAACCCCCATGGACATCACCAAAGCGAGAGCACAGGTCTTCACCAGTGGAGTCAACATTGTGGTGTCCACTGACTTTGGCTTGATCATTCAGTTTGATGGTGTACATCATGTACAGATCACTGTACCTGGAGATTACTTCAACAAGGTGATGACATTGCACTGAAATATAGCTCAATAGCTGTTTAATATCCAGTCATGATGGGACTTTATGATATATTAACTATAATTGTTTCTTTTGTACCTTATGCTGTTGGTAGGTGTGTGGTATGTGTGGCAATTACAATGGGAAACCCAGCGATGACAACTTGATGCCAAACGGCAAACCAGCTAAAGATGTCATTGAGTTGGGCAACAGCTGGAAGGCACAAGGTGACAGTGATCCAGGGTAAGTGTTTGACATATTCCCTTAGAACTACGACACACATACTGTATATACTGCATTAGACACTTACTAAAATGATTAGGATTTCATTCTTTTTACATCCTCACTAAATTTGATGAAATGCTTTAAATGGTTTAAATCAATTTAAAGACATGAATGTCCTTGTTTTACTGTATTTGTCACGGGTTTCTCTTGCCACTTGCCATCTGGTCTGGTGGTCCTAAACTCCGTAAAGCTGCTGTGTGAGTGTTATTTCAAATATAAATATAAAAATAAGAAAAAAACCTATAAAAATGAAAAATAAAATCTGTCTGAAAAAGTCTGAAAGGGGATGACTATGGCAGATTAGCATGTTGCACCCAGTGGTTCACGGAAAATCAGACCCATCATGACCTTAATAATAAGATGTAATATAAGTTGTAAAACATGAAGGTGTGATTATATTCTATATTTCTGTTACCAAAGATGCCAGCCAGACACACGCCCAGACATCCACCCCAACTGCACAGCAGAGGAAGAGGAGGTCGTCACGGCCCAGTGTGCCAGCATCATTCTGTCAGATCGCTTCAAGCCCTGCCATTCGCTCATTTCTCCTGAGGCTTTCTTGGGGAACTGTATCTATGACATGTGCGAGTATGATGGCATGCAGTCAACACTGTGTAACAACGTGGAGGCCTATGCACAGGCCTGTCAAAGCGCTGGTATCACCATTTCATGGAGAAACTCTACCTTCTGTCGTGAGTATATCCTGTCGATTTGGTTATGCACTTTGTAATTTTTAATGCATTTATGCATTAAAATGCACTAAATGCATTTATGCACTAAATAATAATGTTGTATTAGGAAGGCGTCAATGCTGATATTTAACAAAGATAGCTAAATGTTTGCATTTTTCACATTCTCAGCTCTCCCATGCCCACCCAACAGCCACTTTTCTGAATGTACACCCCCGTGCCCACCCACCTGTGCTGATCTCTTCCCAATCTTCTGCCCACTTCCACCAAATACTTGTGTTGAAGGCTGCCAATGCAATGCAGGCTTTGTGCTCAGTGATGACAAGTGTGTACCATTCTCCAGCTGTGGGTGTTTAGACAACAATAAAGAATACCATGAAGTAAGTAAAGAAAACATATCAACTCTTTTGTCAGCTCTATAATCGGTGTCATTTACTGTCATAATATATGTCAGCAGTAAATATATGCATTCTTGTGTTTCATATTTTAAAAATCTTATTTTTTTTATCAGAAACAGCTAATCATATTGTTTTTATTAAAACCTGGATTTTGATTATTTATTCACACTAATATTTGAAATTTTGCAAATCATTTTACTTTCATCAGCAAGAAATTCCAATTACCTGAGCCAAAGCCATGACTTGTGCTAGAGCTTTGGAATGAACTGGAACATTTGTTCGAGGTTTTTTTTTTACCAATATCAGTAGTGTGACCTTACAGCTTTCTCAATCAAATCAAAGCATTACTAAGAACGACCCAGGGTTCAATAGTATTGGGTTCCTTTTTATTAATTGACAAACAGTGATGGACACATTCTGGTATGTTGCAGGTTGGAGACTCCTGGGTGAATGACCACTGTGAGCAGAAGTGCACATGCAGTTTAGGAGGAGTGTTATCCTGCAAGAACTACCAGTGCAGCTCCAGCTCAATCTGTGCGGTGGACAAAGTCGGCGAGCGTTATTGCAAACCTGAACGTAAGTCCCTACAATGAAGAACCTTCTTATTGTTATTTAATTTTGGTTATATCAGCTGCATTACATTTTCAACATCATTATAGTCTTGGTCATGACGAGTCAAGCAAGGCAGGGAGGCCAAAGCAGGGAAAAGATCATGCACTGTCTATCTGTCTGTTGCAAGCTAATATAGCAATTGAAATTCAAAACTAACCTTAGCAAAAGTTGTATGTGGTAAAACAATGTTGAGGGATCGTTTTAGGAAGGTTTATTCTTGTTCCAACCTGACTCAAAGTAAGAACCATAAAGACACCATTTCATTAGTTAGAGTTAAGGTACTTCAGTGACTTGCATAGACCTTTGACCTCAACTCCATCGAACATATTTGGAATGAAGCCAGGCTTTGTAGCTATTCATATAAATGTTTTTTTACTGAATGAGCACAAATTGCCACAAGCCAAACTTCTCTGAAAAGTCTTGCCTCGAGTTTGAAACCAAAAAAATTTAATCCCCATACTTTTGGAATGGACTGGGCCGCTATGCATTCGGTCATGCTTTATGGATAACAGAGGGGGGTTGGCAGAAAGTACCAGGTAAATATGCAGCTACAATCTTTTTGGTGAAAGATTTAGAAAGTTGTTTTAATAGTGTGATTCCATTTTAACAATCATTAGCATATCATACCAAACTAATCTCTGAGGTTTAAAAATGAAGTGGTCATGTGGCTTAGAGCTTGTTTAGTATATCCCTACTTTCTGTTTGACGTTTACATACACAGTCACTTAAATAACATGGCTAAATAAATGATTGATAATTCTTCCATAACACATTATGTAATATAATACGTAAATGTTTTTATGTTTTAATTTCAAGGTTTTGACAAGTGCACAATTTCTGGGGATCCACATTACCGGACCTTTGACAAATTCAACCACCACTACCAGGGTCCATACACATACATGCTAACCAAGGACCACGATCTACCCAGTTTTCTGACACCTCTTACTGTGAGGGGTAAAAATGCTCGCAGAGGTGGCAACAACCGCATCTCCTTCCTTCATGAGATGTATGTGGATGTTTATGGTATCAGTGTTCACATGCTACAGAAAAAAGGATTGCTGGTAAGAACATCAAGATCATTTAGTCTATGAACAAAAGGGACACCTGATTTTCATTTATAATAATGCAACAATTAGTTGTGTTAAAAATAACTTACATGTGTTATTTATGTTCAGGTTAATGGTGAACGAGTGGCTCCTCCTTTGAGTCCTACAGAGGGTATAAAAATCACCCTGAGCTCTCGCTATCTTCAGCTCACAACCGACTTTGGCCTCACTGTGCGCTTTGATGGCAACATGGCCGGCGGTAAGTGTTAATGTTTACTGACATTGCTGTAATTTAGTATCGTTTTTTGTGTAATTAAGAAAATCCTTTACTTAAGTATGTTTTGTCCTAACTGTAATTCACATCGAATTTGTTACTGATTAAAAAAACATTTGATGAAGTCACAAGTGCAGTGTGGTGAAATATTTTTTAAAGTGTAAAAGTAAATTAAAATGAACTCAGTTACTTTGTTACTTTTACTGTTTTAACAAAAATAAGATTCGGCTCTTTTTGTATTATTGCAAAGATATAATGACCCATGGAAAAAACGCCTTGGGGTCGCGAGCCACCAGTCATGAAGCACTGGGTTATTGGGTCCGAAAATGAGATGCTCTGTGCTAAATAACACCTTACTAGCACCTTGTTGCCTTCCCCTATAAATGACAGGCTGAAAGTTTTACTGATGGTTTAAAAGTATTTATTGCTATTCAATTAATGCTATCCATTACTTTCCTAGCAATAATACAAGTGCCAAATATATTTATTGATTTAAAAAGTAATGGTAACAAAGTAACTGAGGACATTATAACTTACACGTACATATACTTACATTGTTACTTTTATCTTGAGTACATTTTAAGACTAATAAGTTTACTTTTAAGTAAGAGTACTTTTATTTAAGTACAATATTTGATGCACTTCTCCACCCAGGCACACACGTACACATAAAAACAACACAATTTAGCAATGTCCGTATTAGCAGTGTGTGTATTAACCGCTTTCTTCTTGAACAGAGATTATTTTGCCAAGCACCTACAAGACACATGTTCGTGGCCTCTGTGGAAACTATGATGATAGATCCAACAATGAGTATGTTAAGCCCGATGGCACTGTCGTCCGTAACCTCAATGATTTTGGAGACAGCTGGAGAGTGACTGACAGACAGGTGGCGGAGTTCCAAACTTCAGTCTTGCCCCAACTTAACCACCTGCACAGGTGAGTCGAACACTTTCCAGACAGGTAATTAGTCACAGATGTTTTCACCTGGCGAACACACCCGACACCCGAGGGGTTGAGTATTCATGTTACACGGTCTTTGGAGATGTCATTAAAAACGTTTATGCTTGTAAGACACATGTTTGCCAGAGGGGTTTCAGGATTTCCAGAACTCATAAGCAGTAAGGTTAAAATTATGTAGAAACCTGTTGTAATTTTAATTTCTACTTTTAAATGCTTACATTACAGCTAGACATGTTTAATAAATTCAATTTTATTAACTTTTAAACTTTCTCACAACCAATTCAGGACAGCAGGTTAGAGTTGACAGTGGTAAGATTTCTTTACCAACATCAATGCTTGTCTAAAGAATTATTTCTTTTAAGTTTTTTTTTATTTGAATGTGAAAATCTACAACAATTAAGTATTATTCATTAAATATTATTTGGTACAAAAGTAGGGAGTTTTACAGGTTATACATTTGGTTTGGATAAGATTATGCCTTCCTCAAACAGTCCAAGATTTAACCAATGTAATTATATTAAAAGCAATAAATAAATGCAAAATAAAAAAGGTCACTAAATTTTCTTTAAATCAGACGGGGTGGCACAGTGAAAGTCTTGGGTTTGATCCCCAGGTGGGGTGGTGTGCTAACTCCAGACGCTCCTTTTTTCTCCATCAGTCCAAAAACCTGCAAATGATTGCAATACGCCAGAAATGTAAATAAACAGATGTCCATCGGTGCAGGTATAATCTCAAGCACTGTTGCTAATAAAACCATCTAGGTGGGAGGTGTGAAAAGAATGTTGGCTGAGTGTAAGATAGCAGTGACCATCACAATGCACATTGTGTAGGGTGTTAAAATTACCAAGAGTGTCCTAATAAATAACTAAATCAAGATCGGAAAACCCTGTACCACAGTTTACTTGTTACATTACAGTATAACTTTACACTACATTACATTTGTTACATTACAGTTAAACTGTATCAATTAACAGATGATATACATATGATATACATGCCATTTTGGTCAAACTGCTTTGATTTAAGGGAAATGATACAATAACTGTATAAATCACTGCTTGAAACCACTTTAAGCAGAAGAGCATCTGCAACAACAAAAGACATGTTTCTATAACATCAAACCCATGTCTGGTCATTCTCAGTACAGTTACAAATACACTACAAATTTGTTTTGAGCACACACTTGCAGAAATGTAATTCATTCTGTTTCACAGGAGGGATGTGAAAGAGGAAATAGACTCGGGCTTTGAGACTGTTGACTGCTCAGATGAACAATTGGCAGAGCTGAATGGTACAAAACAGTGTGGAGCTTTGAGTGACCCTAGCGGACCCTTTGCTGCTTGTCATGCCATTATTCCTGCTGATGTGTTCCAGGAGTAAGTATAGTATCTCACACTAATATAATAAACTCTGTCAGTATGAAGCCTCAGAAGCATTAGGAGTATGATACGGTGGAAATATCCCAGTCTTTTACAAACACCAGAGAGCATAAAGTTCTCTGACAGTTTGTTCTTGTGTATGTGTGTTTATTTTGCAGGGACTGTGTATTCGACCTGTGTGCAGAGCAGAGCAATCCCACGCTGCGCTGTCAGAACTATGCTGTTTATGCCATAGCCTGTCAGGAACAGGGTGTATCGTTAGGCCCCTGGAGAACACAACTGGACTGTTGTACGTCCCCCACACACGCCCACATAAACACTTGAAGTTTTGTGCTTTTCCACAGTACAGCAACATTGCTGGAGTTTTCAAACATTTGACTTTCTTGCCACCAAATGTACACACCTACACTAAATAACACTGTGACTACCTTTCTAATATTGTGTTGATTCCTTTTTTGCTGCACTGCACTTTCTAACACCTTTCAGTCAGAATCAGCATTTTAGCTGCAGTAGGCTGTTGTATAGATGAGACCAATGCCAGCATTGGCCCCCACCCCCCCATTGGCCAGTTTACCACTATGCTTTCCGAGGGCCAGTTTTTGTAGCAACTTACCAATGCAGAGCTGCAAGCCCTTGTCAAACTTACTCAAATATATGCGACCATTTTCGACAGAAAATGTATGAATTAGAGATTTTAAAAGATACTAAATGGATCTTTCTTAAAACCATAATGACTACTTAGCACTTAGCAGACTTTAAGATTATATTACATGTAAAAATTTCTTTTTACTAACTTCTAAACATATGGTTGTGGCATTTTTTTCTTGTTGTTTAGCATTACCATGTGGTGCTAACAGCGGCTACACTCCCTGTATGACTGCCTGCCCGGCCTCATGTGCAGACTTGGCAGCGCCTTCCGAATGTGAGCAGACGACATGTTTAGAAGGTTGTCAGTGCAATCCTGGATTTACTTTGAGTGGAGACATCTGTGTTCCTTTCAGCGAGTGTGGATGCACATATTTGGGCCGCTACTACAGCGTAAGTGTCTATTTACGATTACATAACTGAGTTTAGTGGAACTGAAGTACAAGTAAATGTGTTTTGCTTTCTTTCTTTACATGTACACAGTTAAAGGAGACGTTTGTGACAGAAGACTGTGCTCAGAGTTGTGAATGTACCTCGACTGGTGCTGTTTGTCAAGCTAAAGGCTGCACAGATAAACAAGTCTGTACCATCTATGACACTAAACGAGACTGCTTAGATCGTAAGTGCTTTAATTAACACAGATAAAATAGAGTAGTGTTTGTTTTGCAATTTCATTATATATTTCTTAATTATATCTAGACATTAATTCCTAATGATGAGTGTGTTTTGTTTTACAGTTAGCCCATGCTCAAGTTCACCATGCCAGAATGGTGGTACTTGTGTTGAAGCAACAAACAACAGTTACTCCTGCATATGTCCGAACGGCTTTAAGGGAATTCATTGTGAGAAAAAAGGTCTAGGTAAGAATAAGTCTCTTTTTCAAATAAGAGTGTCTTCAGGATCGATTATTTTACATATTCTTTCAGAAAGCTGAAATCGTGAAAGAAATTATATTTCTGTTGTGATATTGTTTTAACAGATCAGTCAACTATTATTCTGATTGGAGTTTTAGTACCACTAGCCATCATTATCATCATCACTACAATTGTGTGTATCTGCAAGAAATCAAGGTAAACTTTGATCAACTTAGTTTTCTAACTCAATATAATGCCAATGACCATTAGGTCACATTTAATATGTTGTTGTAAGAGATAATATTCTAAAACACATTTCTCTTCTCAGAAAAAGGAAAAATAGTTATGATGCATCTAGCTTTAACAGCTTGCAAATGAAAGGAAAAGGTACGAGTATGTGTTTCAGAGAACATACTTTTACCCATCTGTAAACGATGTGTGATTATGTCATTAATAATGCTTATATCTCATGACAGATCACTCCTGTAAAAATCTGGATGACCGCAAGAAGAATTCAGACAGTTCGGTGTTAAGAACATCAAAATTCTAAAGTTCTTTTATATTTATTAAATGTTTGCTCTAGTTCTTGGCCTTAGAACCATTTTAATTGTGAATATATCTGTTTATTAACATTTAGTAACTTATTTTTGTCATCTTGACTGTGTTAGTGAAGCTTCAAACAATGAAATATCTGTCTAGCCAACAAAAATTAAACAACAAATTATACACAAATTATAAGGGTTTTTTTTCCAAAAGAAAGTTAATCACACAACCATCCAAATCAGTTTATTCAGTCATCAGGATCAGTACCACAATGATTTAAGAATGTCACAGTTCTACAAACTACACATTTTGTGACTTCAACACTATAAATAACAGGGTTGACAACCAAAAAGTACAAATCACATAACAAAATAAGTTAGACACGTAAAGTGCTTTGATGAATTTAAACAATTGATCAATAATTCAATTTGATCATATGAACCCAGTTTTGTTGCTCTGATTCAAGAACAAAAAATGACGTGACATAATAATCGCTACTTATAGTCGTGTGCAAAAGTCTACAATTTGGATGCATTTACGTTAAATATGAATGAATCATTAATGTATCATCATTATTAACAGTTATTAGAGTAACTGCTATATTATGAGATGGCTTGCACTTCTGTTTCTTTTGATGGCTCGTTAGGCATATCATGACCCGCATCATAGTTTTGGCATTGGTTTAACACCAGATGCCAGATAACTGGGCATGGGACCAGCACAGCAATGCACTTGTTTATACACCCTAGTGGCTACACATTTATAGGAGAGTGTCATGTGTCTAATTAATCGTGGCTGTATGTGAGCAGCTTGACTGTGGGAGCAAATTCGAATCTGCAGAGAAAACCCACTCAAGGTTCCTGTGTGATTGAATTCCAGACCTTTTTGTTGTGAGATGGGGTGCCACCCCAGTTTCCACAGAATCCATCATTCTCCCAGTTACAAGTACATCCCAAATTTGCTGCTGCACATGTATGTAAATGTTTGTGCTTGACTATAAAGTAACATCAATTATGCTAAACTCACTGGAGAAATCTTGCCTAAGTACTATCATTTTAATAAATAAAAATAAACAAAGCAAAAACAACCTTTTATCCAACACAGCAAACATGGTAAAGAATAATAAAGCAAATTTTATAAAACAGTGAAGTTGGATTCAGTTACAAGTTAATATTTGCAATGCTGATTTAAAACTTCAGTTAAAACACGAGTGACAGAAATAGCCCGACTGAAATAATAAGACCATTAGAATTTCACATAGGAAGTAGTATAATGTTTATAGTAATAATTACAATAATTATTAGTATAATTTGAGGTCATACTCCCAGAAACATGACCCCTGATAACTGTAGGAGATTCTAAACAAGCATGGCTGGTAATTGGTGAACATTCGGGAATCAATTTTGAACCGATTCCAATGTTGTGTCTGTTGTGAGGTCGCTATTCGATTATCAATACATCTGCACCCTAAAGGATTGTACAGCATCAATACGCAGATCGATATGATAGCACTGGAGGCAAGGAATTGTAATGGAATTGTCAAGTAATATTAGGAAACTACAAGCTGAGCCATCCTCGGTGTCTGTAGAAACAAATACAAAGTGCAAGTACGATAGTCTTGCTAATGAAGACATGAGGTTTGTTCTGCTGTTTGAGACAGAGGACTTTAGTTACAGCCCTGAAATGGCTAATAAATGCCAGTCATCCGACACAAAGCCCACATGCAAGACCGTTGTCAGTTTGCTTGTGGCTTGACTGAGCAGTTACTCTATAAAAAACACTGCACAAGCTGAATAGTATATAAACATAAAACCTGGAATGAACATTGGAGTGCAAATTACACTAATTTACTTCATATTACAATAAAACAAACAAGCACTCAAGAACAAGCTGTTATACACTCCATTGCCAGGAGCACAATAACATAGGCACCCATTTTATCAAGACGACTGTTCATTGTGTATTATAACTTACATTTACATTCACAAAAACCAACATGTGGTCATTTCTAGGAGCAACAAATGCCTAGTCGTGAAGTGGCCAACATCTTCAGATTAGGAATGTTAAGTGCTGGAGCATTAACATCTGGGAGCCATCTGTACTTTGGTTGCTAAATTTATGAACAAGTTCCAAACTGCCCCTGAAAGCAGTCTTAGCACTATAAATGTTTGTACACAGCTTAAGAGATATCGCTTCCATGGTAAACAAGCTGCACATAATAAAAACGTTCCATCTAAAGTGTGGTGTGAAGACATTAGATAGAAAGCAAACAATATGATGACAATATACTTCAAAGTAACCAGAATTTGGTGTGTCGGTTTAGGTTGGTTAAAAAACAGCCCGTGTAAGACTAGTTGCAAAGGAAATAATGAAATGACATTCATACACGATATTAAAATGATACGCTTTTTATAGATCCAGTGCTCTGGAATGTTATGCTACAGCTACACATTCTAGAAAAATGTGCGCTCAACTCCCTGATGATGAGGTCTGGATAACCTCCAGTTTCAGCAGGAGTATAGCCAGTAAACATTCTTAAATAAGATAAATAAAAATTGTTCAGTTGGGTTCAGACATTCAGACTAAATGAAAAGTAAATTATAACTATATAAACATGTTTATAAAAAGAGTCAAATGTTAGGACATATCTTTTTTTTAAACAGTTTATATTTTTACAGAATACATTTTAAATTCTTCAAAGTAGCCACATTTTGCCATCGGCGTTTTCTCGATCAGTGTCACAAGGAAGCACCTGCAATGGTTTTCCATTAGTCTTGATAAACTCTACTGAAACTCTACTAAAAACCTTTCCAGAGCACTGGAGACAAAGCAGAACTATTAAGATAGAACGTTTCCCTACATTAAAACATACTCAGTAGTTTCAGGGTAACTCACAATGGTGTAAATTGAGCATCTGTTGTCATCGATCACTGAATTTTACGAAAAATCAAATGGTGATTCAACAACTCCTGGCTGAAATGATATGACTCAGTAGCAGATTTAAGGTCTGGACATTAAAATGTGTTTTGTATGTATTTCTTATATTTAAATATATGTTATAAACATGAACTAAAAAGAAACGATTTGACAAAAATAAAAAAGAACATAAGGGATTGTTCTATAATCAGAAGGCATCAGTGTAGTTATTACACCTGTATGAGTACGCTGTAATAAATAAATACCATTCTTTTACATTCAAGAATTAAAAAATAACCACTGGTAGAAGTCAGTAATACAAAGTATCGTCAGTCAATACTGACAAGGTTTCAGTCAGTAAAGCTCCAAAAAAATCATTTTTACCCCAAATCAGATCTATCTACCATGTTACGTCGTCTTTCTACCCTCGAATCAGAAATGAATCAAAACTGCGCTAAAACAATTGCTGTAATGGAACCCAGCATGTAAACAAAGTGTGTAGGAACAACAACAAAAACTGATCTTGTACTAAACTTAAACACCCAGTGTTTGTTACATAACCAATAACGTTAACTATTTTACATTTCAAAATAAATATTTTAACTTACCACAACTGTTATATCAATGTAATTACTAAAAGTAATTGTACCCGATCCTATTGTACACTGTATGTGGCTCTGTCTGTGTGTATGTGTGTGAATCAGGATGAGTGAGTGTGTTTTTGTATTCTTAGCTGTGTGAATTAAGAACTAGCACTTTGCACTCGCGCTTGGCAATCTTATCAAGCGACAGAATACTTCGCTCAGGTGGGAGGTAGAGTGGCCGACCAACAGGTGAACCAACAGGTGGAGTGATAGCACGCCGCTCCATAACACTGCCTGTCCTGCAATCAGATGAACAAAAATGAAGTCATATAATAAACAGAACATTTTAACTCCTAGCATTTTCATGATCATTAGTTTTAAGTTAAAAAAAAGAGATGAAATATTTATTTAATTTCTTTATCTATTTAGAAAACTTTAGTGAACAAATGATGTGGCTGTAAATCTATCTTCTGATTGCCTGTAAAAGTATAAGCTGCTTAGTGAATTAATTTTCAGTTTTAGCTTTTTACAGAGAAAGCTGGAAGAATACATTTGTTTTCGGTAGTTAGGAGAACACTAACATTATAAAATATATAAAATGGCCGTTAACAATAAAACCAAGTGGAATATGCTGACACAAATTTAGTCCCAAATCCCAAAAATTTAGCCAGCAACAGTTACGGTTTTTATGATATAAACACTGTTACTAACTTTTTGGGAGAAGTAACTATTAACTATAATTACTTATCTAACTAACTAACTAATTGTAACATTGTTATATTTTGTTTATTGTCATTACCTGGTAAGGTGGGATTTAGAGGGTTGCTGATGAGAGAAGGACTGTGACCTTCCCAAACTCAGACTAGCTTGGTGTCTGTCCAGAATGTCCCGGACGACAGGACTGGATGGGCTGTTCTTACGGGAAAGAGGACGTGCTTCAGGTGGAGGGTTCGAAACAGATGCAGAGAACTGCAGCTTCAGTTTCATGTGCTGACTTAGCTGGAAGAAAATGTATGAAAATAATGAAAGTTAGGTTTTAACTAGTTGTAACTACTCCAGTTGCTTAAATGTAGTAACATATTACTTATTGCTGAGCACCTGAGTAGCAGAATGGTTTACGACCAGATGATGCCTGTAGGCCTTACGGTTTAATCTGCCCATCGTTTTATAAAAATATTATAAAAATAATATAATATATAATAAACCTAATAATATAAATCTGTACAAAACAATAGGACTCTACACACTGTATTGCTTAAACCCCTAGTAATAATAATAATAAGTACAAAAGCAATAGAGCTCCGTGGTGGTCATAATGTTTTGCTCAGTTGGTGTAGTCATAATGTCTTGCTCCGTTGAGTGGTCACAATATTTTGCTTGATACAGGTGGTCATTATTATTTTGCTATGTTAGGGTGGACATCATGTTTTGCTCTATTGAGGTCATACACTATGTTCCAAACTATTATGTAAATAATATTTTCTCAGATTTTCCAAAATTACATATATGAATTGCAGTCATTGTAATTTTCCAGTCATCAACTAATAAAATACAATTATATGGTTTTTGAACAAACAGCCAATGATAACAGTGTGTTTAAAAAAACACTGAAATCAAACAGTTTTCAAGTCAAAACTTTATTCTAGGTGATGTTACATTTGCACATAGGACCCCTTGTTCAAAGGTGTTTCTGAACTCTCTCGTCCATTGAATTTAAATTGTTTTGCATGCATAATGTAGGTATAATGTAGACGTGAAAAGGGCTCATTTGTAATCAGTATATTTATTGTATCTTATATAAAAGTAAATAGTATCTTATATATAAGTGCTTGCACTCATCAACCAGCAGACATTATTCTTACACACAAAAGAACATTGAGAACACAGCGAGTGCAGAGCTGACTGAGCCACAGTACTGTAACAGGTATGCCATCACGTACGGTTAAAAGTTAATTAATAATATGTTTTGAACACACATAATTACCTCAAAAAGACCTGCTTTGAGAATCTGAAAAGCCACAGATACAGAAATCGTGCTGCCTTTCCGACAGAAACCAAGATTACTAAGAGGAGAATGGCAAACGACTGCGCTCACTGCAGGATCTTCCTTCTGTCCCCGAGCTGTAAGTAAACACAGAAAACATACACCGTAAACAATTAAATACACAACTACAACACTTACGACTAAACAGAGGAAGTAATATTTCACTGAACTTAGGATTGTGCAACTAATAAAGGTGCATGCGCAAAGTGCAGAACTTTTTTTTGCACTTAATCTACTGAAATATACAAATGAAGTATCCACTTCATCCTATTTAGATTCACAGAGGGACACACACTGGGCAAACAGATTTAACACCTAAACAGGTCGCCATTCTGCAAGGTACGGAGACGTGACACATCCACACACAAACACACACAGGACTGCAGAATCTCCAATTAACCTGACAGCATGTCTTTAGACTGTTGGAAAAAACTGGAATACCCGGGCAAGGGGAAAACATGCTAACTCCAGACAGAAAGCCCCTTATATTTGACATCATATTGATAGCATTTAGCAGAGACCTTTATCCAACATATTTGACATTGGAACACCATTTTGAGTGATTAAGGGTTATGAAACCAGAAGCCCAACACTGACATCTTGTCGAAAGCGGGACTTGACATGGCAACCTTCTGGTCTCTATCGCAATACCTTGACCATTAAGCCATGTTTTCCAGAGGTGCTGTGGTGCTTATAAATCAAACCTTGGACTTCTTACTGTAAGGAAACAGTGTTAAGCACTAAGCCACCATGCAACACAGACCTGAAATGTTGCTTATTAAAATTTGAATTAAGATTGAAAACAGGAAACAGAATTGCAATTCTAATTGCAGGAAGTAGAACTGGAATTCTATGCAATTCAAAGAAGGTGAAGGTGATTGTATATTAAAAGTTTATATTACATATGATTATACCATGCAGATATTATTGTAAACACCGGTATATTTGAGTTAATAGGCTTCTTTTCACCACACACAACATGCTCTATATAGATCATTAAAATTGTATTGTTGAATAGTGGAATAGAAGATTAATCCAAATATTTAGAAAGCTAAGAGCTGGTTTGGCATTTTCCAAACAGTATTTCACACATTCACACTAGAATGTGAAGAGAAAACATTTCTGTGAATTGCAGTGAATTACATTTCATATCCTGGAACTCCAATTCAAATTCAATACAACATCCGGTGGGCGGCACGGTGGCTGAGTGGTTAGTACTGTCGCCTCACAGCAAGAAGTCCCGGGTTCGATACGGAGTTTGCATGTTCTCCCCGTGTCAGCGTGGGTTTCCTCCGGGTACTCCGGTTTCCTCCCACAGTCCGGAAATGTGTAAATTGTCCCGTATTCACACACAAGATCTTTGTAGAGATACCGGGTTGGGGAAAGACCTGGCAACCTACCCCGTAAAATGTAATTGCCGAGATACTCTGGGGATCGG
>JAOUQU010241522.1:0-13656 GCA_028566735.1 Ammoglanis amapaensis
CCAGTGTACCCAGTACATCCAGTGTACCCAGTACACCCAGTGTACCCAGTACATCCAGTGTACCCAGTACATCCAGTGTACCCAGTACATCCAGTGTACCCAGTACACCCAGTGTACCCAGTACATCCAGTGTACCCAGTACACCCAGTGTACCCAGTACATCCAGTGTACCCAGTACATCCAGTGTACCCAGTACATCCAGTGTACCCAGTACACCCAGTGTACCCAGTACATCCAGTGTACCCAGTACACCCAGTGTACCCAGTACATCCAGTGTACCCAGTACATCCAGTGTACCCAGTACATCCAGTGTACCCAGTACACCCAGTGTACCCAGTACATCCAGTGTACCCAGTACACCCAGTGTACCCAGTACATCCAGTGTACCCAGTACATCCAGTACACATCGCTGAGACGACGGAAAAATGCATTTCTCTAATCCCACCTCTCTTGATTGAGAAATGTTCAGGAGGTGAACTGTGAGCTCCTTTATGTTCTTCCGTTATGGAACATTAAACTTCTGGCTCGGGGTTCGACTTGCATTCAAGTCTGCATCCGTATCGACCAATCGGATCCATTCACTGAGGTCCCAGAGATAATACAAGGATTCCAGGAGGCATTTTCTTTATGTTTTATGTATATGAGGTTTGTTTTTCCATTAAATAATGTGGACATTTCAACATATTTCTAGCATTAAAGCTTTTCTGGTGGAAAATCCTCGACCGCTTATGCTGGGAATCGAACCCGGGACCTTGCTGTGAGTGTTACTGATCAAGAAATGCAAGCTGGGGCCAGAGCCTTTTATATAGACTTTTATATTTCTAATTATATTATTTATTCATTTATGTTTGTTTGGTTTATGTGCAGTATTTATAATGTCAAGTAATTGTAATATTTCTTTTTTTTTATTGTATTACTTTACTTTTTTTTCTACTTTTTTATTTCATATCTTTATGGTACTATTTTAGTATTTTTATATTTACATTTATTTTATATTTATTTGTAATATCAATGGTAATTTTCTATTTAATTATTATTTGTAATTAATTTTATTTATAATGTATTTAATTATTGATTTATTAATTTAATTATTTTTGCATTATTTATTTATTGAGTCCCAGGTCTAGTACACCACTGTGGGGCCCTTGAGTGAGGTCCTCAAGCTTCCCTCTCCCATGGCTTTGATCTCAGCTTCCAGACATGCTGGCCTATCCCGGGCTGAATGTTAGAGCTGGGATTCGAACTCTCGACCTTTCGATTGAAAGTATGAAGCTCTAACCGTTTGGCCTCCGCGGTCCCTGTGCGGCTTTGTTGTGGCTCCTGGTGTGGATTTTCTCTGTTACCCATGAGCTCTTGCTCCAGTCGTACTGGTTTCTTGGTGTCCTCAGGATGGAATCGTCCCAGTTCTTATGAACGAGGGTCTTTTATTTTCGCAGCGGGGAGCAGAATCCACTACGCCGCCGGCTCCGTGTTGTTTTAAATCTGTGAATCAGAGGAATTAAATAGCCGGTCGGGAGCGGAAGGTTCGAACGGCTCTGATGATCACGGCTCTGTTATGGGCTGAGGTTTGTGGTCACCACCAGGATCTGTTTGTCATTGTTCTATCTAACTGTCTGTCTTACCCTATTGTGTCTATCTATCTATCTATCTATCTATCTATCTATCTATCTATCTATCTATTATCTATTTATCTGTCTGTCTGTCCTTATGTCTGTCTGTCCATCTATCTATCTGTCTGTCTGTCTTACCATATTGTGTCTATCTATCTATCAATATCTGTCTGTCTGTCTGTCTGTTTGCTTGCTTGTCGAACCTTATTGTGTCTATCTATCTATCTTTGTGTCTATCTACCTACCTATTATGTCTGTCTGTCTGTCTATCTATCTGTCTGTCTATCTATCTGTCTGTCTATCTATCTGTCTGTCTATCTATCTGTCTGTCTGTCTGTCTATCTATCTGTCTGTCTATCTATCTATCTATCTGTCTGTCTGTCTGTCTGTCTATCTGTCTGTCTATCTATCTGTCTATCTATCTATCTGTCTATCTGTCTGTCTATCTATCTGTCTGTCTATCTGTCTGTCTGTCTATCTATCTGTCTATCTATCTGTCTGTCTGTCTGTGAACAGGGGGAAATGTTATAACCAAATAAATGTTTTTTGTCAGCAGTGATTTTGTTTCATCATATTACGTGTCCTTCAGCAATGACAGTCGTGAATGGACAGTGCTTCACGATGGCTACGCTGAATGGGTGATTTTTACTACTCAGTTCTATGGGCAATAAAGCAATTATTAGTTTAATGTGTATTAAGTAAAAGCTAATTATTTGTTTAATATGTAATAGCAAAATAATTGTTTAATATTTTTTATTTTATTCTCATTATCCATTAATAAAACAGCTGACTACATTTATATGTAGTCAGTATTTATAATATAAGTATAATTATATTTGTACATTAAATATAAAATCCATTAATGGACTAAATTAATTTGATTTCTCTTTAAATCTACCAATACATGCAGAATGCGGATGTAACGGTAGATTTCTATTATTTTCCATAACTTCTGTTTTTGGTCTGAATGATTTAACATTAACCTTTAACATTAAGGATTTATTTAAAGATGTATGTACAATTTATTCTCCTTTTTTATAACTTACCCTTTTCTACTTTTTAACTTTATTGTTCACACTTATTGTTTACATTTATAATCTATTTTCTTTACAAAGTATCTATTTAGTTACAAAGTATTTCACTGCCGGTTGTACCGTGTATAACTGTGTATGTGACAAATAAACTTTGATTTGATTTGGATAATGAACTACTAATATTTTATTAAAATGTAATAATTACATCATGCAATACAATCATACCATCAAAATGTTAAATTCATGTTGTTATTTGCTTTAGCTTTTTTATGGAAATGTGGACAAAGACACACCAGTAAAGAATGAGTTTATTCAGCCTGTGGTTGCGAGATATATTAGAATATTACCCCAGAGCTGGAATGGAAGTCTGTGTATGAGACTGGAAATACTTGCCTGTCCCCTGCCCAGTAAGCAGCTTCTTTTACAACTTAACACTTAAGCACTCAAAATGTCTTTTCATTAAACAAGCCAGTTCTTAACAGATAGTTACCCGACTGAGAACGATGTCACACCCAATGATGACTTGGATTACAGACATCACAACAACAAAGAGATGAGACATGTGAGACCACTCTTCTATTCCTATCTATTCCTATAACGCATTATACTGAGGATATCAGATCAGAGGTTAAAATTCTTCTCGGAACAGAAAATGTGCTCTGAATAGACTTTTATTGTTACTCTTAATGTGTGGAATATAGAGTTGGTAGGATTTGTAAATGAATTGAGGTATTTTCATGCAGCTGATGAAGTTGGTCAATGAGGAATGTCCTAACATCACCAGAATCTATAACATTGGAAAGAGTTTTCAAGGGCAGAAGATGTATGCAATGGAGATTTCAGACAATCCAGGAGAACACGAAACAGGTCTGTCTGTCCAACATTCTATATCTATTTATCTGGCTGTTTCTGTCTGTCGCCCTTTTCTTTCCCCTTTATAAATGCTTTACCCTTAATAAATGAAACGGTCATTTAAAATGGCGTCACTCAAGTTCTCTCTGATGTATGTGAAGAGTGTAAATAATTTTTTTCTACTGTACGTACCTACATATATTATCACACACTTTGTACATTATATTCACAATATGAAATGTGGACTGCATTTACAGCTTGAAATTACAGATTGCCTTACTCAAGGGCCCAACAGTTGGCTGAAAAGCAGAGCCTGGACACTTTTGATTAATAGTAATTTAATCAATTTAATCATTTGTGTTAATCATAAGTGTTAATCATTTAATTTTTCTATTAACACTCTACCCACTCAACACTGTCTCTAAAGAAACCCTATGTTGCGGTAGTACCCCAATCATTGCCCCAATCAGTTCAAACCCCACCACTACCAGGTTTTGGGTCCTTGAGCAATGTTCTCAAACCCTCAATTGTAAATGTAGACACTGTTATAGCCACAGAGGGTAGAGTAAACTTCATGTTAATACCGACAGTATGCTGTTCATCGATTAAATGTGATGTCCACACTTATGGTCAGATGTCGTCGGATGCTACATTCAGCTTCTTTGTTATATTGCTTGCTCAGTATTAGACTCTGTTTAGCAAGTAGAACTTTCAGAATGATAGGATCCACTGTTAAGTATTTTAATTAAAATACAAGGACATAAGGATTGCGTTTTATCTCAACATTTCAGGTGAACCTGAATTCCGTTACACTGCAGGACTGCATGGGAATGAGGTTCTGGGCAGAGAGCTTCTACTACTGCTTATGCAATTTCTGTGCAAAGAATACAACGATGACAATTCTCGCATACGGCGTCTGGTGGATGGAGTGCGCATTCATTTAGTACCCTCGCTCAATCCAGATGCACATGATTTATCTTATGAAACGGTGTGAAATTATTTTGCTGCATTGTAATGTTTTATATATAAAAACGCTCATCCTGTATTAGTTTAAAAATTGTTCTCATTTTTATCAGGGTTCAGAAATGGGAAACTGGGCACTCGGCCATTGGACGCAGGAGGGCTACGATATATTCCAAAACTTTCCAGATCTAAACAGCATTCTCTGGGGAGCAGAAGACAGAGGCTGGGTTCCCCGTATTGTGCCAAACCACCATGTCCCCATACCTGAGAACTTTTTGAATGGCTCGGTAGGCACAAACCCATAAAATATTTAAATTTATCAATTAAAACTTCTAATTGTTAATGTGGTATTTTCCCCCTTTTAGTGGGGTAAACTTTATAGTTATGGTGATTTAACAGGCTGGTAGTGACACCACAGATGCTGCAGGATGGGTGAATGGGTGAGAATTCATAAAGCAAACATGATGTAGGTGGACGGGAATTGGGGGGGCAGTGTGGTATTATGAATTCTTGCCATTTTCTTGCCATTTCTAGCCATAGAAAATGTTAATGCTAACACATTGGTGCCACCATAATGTAAAATCTGACATTATTTTGTGCCCAGGTGGCTGTTGAGACTAAAGCTATAATTTCATGGATGGAGCGAACTCCTTTTGTCTTGGGAGCAAACCTTCAAGGTGGTGAGAAGCTTGTGACCTACCCATTTGACATGCAGCGCCCACCCAGAGACACTACTATGAGTGGCAGAGGGGGTCAGCGCAACGCCCGGCCAGTGACAGATTACCACATGAACGAAGACACATGGGCGCGAATACAGAGGCAAAATGAGGGTGCATTGCGGGAGACGGCAGATGAGAACATGTTTCGTTGGCTGGCCACGAGCTATGCACATAGCCACCTCACCATGACAGAGACCCAGCATGGCTCATGTCATACTGATGATGTCACAGAGGGACAGGGCATCATTAATCGTGCCAGCTGGAAGCCTGTAGTAGGAAGTAAGTATAAAAAGGTCTACAAGTTTCCTCCTAATGATGGGGACCAAAGATAACCATGATTAACACATGTGTGCAGTTGTTGGCTGAATCATTTCACTTGCATGAGATGAGTTCGTTTGTTGATTAGCTTTTTGTATATATTATTAGATTTGTGTATATGTAACTATATTCTACAATCCTTTGGCACAGTTGTTGACCTATGTGTTTAAAAAAAGTTTCTATTTAATTGTTCTGTAATAAACATTCAATTCACGTTTCTTACTGTGATTAACAGGCATGAATGATTTCAGTTACCTTCACACTAACTGCTTCGAGATATCCATCTTCCTGGGCTGTGACAAGTTTCCGCACGCGAGTGAGCTGCCGCTAGAATGGGAGAACAACCGAGAGTCCTTGCTGAGTTTTATAGAACAGGTAAAACCGGACAATATCCACAATCCTCGTTACTGACAGTTTCCTATAATGACATTCATCATGTGAGTAAAGTATGTGAATATGTGACCATACGTTTGTTGGAAATTTTGTTCCACAACCATTATAGTGATGCTTATACTCACGCTTGAGTGTACAGGGCCATGTGGAACACTCAGGTAGTTGGAGGATTGTCAGGTTGCTGCTGCTGAGCCCTTGAGCAAGGGCATTTCAATTTAAATGGCTCAGACTATATAGGGTAATAAAGGATAAAGGTGCTTAATGGTCATAGCTGAAAACACATTTACCCCAAGAACACTAACGTTAAAATTAGTAACACCATGGGTATATTTTACTCGGTATAAAGTGCCTGATTTAAACACACAAACACTAACATCGGGTACATTTCACCCATAAAAGATCGTTGGGGGAAAATCAATCGAACCTGTGACTCTTGACAAAAACATAGACGTAAGCAAGAAATCAACCAAACTATTAATGACATCAATGATCATCCTGAAGCTCCCCAAAGTCCCACTATGTTACTCAGACGACAGCAACACAATGAAAATCACATGACAAAAATTGTGTAGCATGGGCGTTCTAGGGTTAGATTATACATCTGTTAGCGATGCACTTGTGGCTGAAACACCAGAACTTAAAATGTAGAAGGGATTCACATACTATAACTTTGGCAAAAGATTGTATAAACAAGATACTGAAAATGTAACAACAAACTCTGTCATCAACCAGGTGCATCGTGGTATCAAAGGCGTGGTCAAGGATGTAAATGGTAATTTCATCGCAAATGCTACAATATCTGTGGAGGGCATCAGGCATGATGTTACAACAGGTATGTTGTTTCACAATATCTTAGGTTCTCAGTACAATATGGTTCTAATCCAAAGTCAGAACAGTCAGCATTTAGCTAGTGCGCTATTGTTTATTTTTGATTACAAAAGGGTGTGGATAAACAAAGCCATTGGGAATCGCTGTGGTCCTGCTACCTGATTCGAATTATGCACATTCCTGATGCAAATACAGTAAACGCCTGAACAGGTCGCCAGTCTGTTGCATGGTACAGACAGACAGCTCCAATTAACCTGACTCCATGTCTTTGGACTTTGGGAGGAAACCGGAGTACCTGGAGGAAACCCAGACAGACACATGGAGAACATGTAAAGAAAGTCAGTCACTATGCCACCCACACCGGACTTGACTTTTAGTCAGCTCAAAAATTCTTAATGGACTTAAAAGAGTCAGGCAATGTAATGTGATTTATTGTATTTAAATGTACATATGCAAAGAGGCCCAAACATTTACACTGGTGAGCAAAACTGTTGATTAAAACACTTTCAATTAAATAATACTAAACTACTAATTTTAGTTACATAGGAGTCTAATTAAATGTCGTTATGGCCACCAGTGTAGACTTCCCATAATTACTTCATATCAAAATGGTCAAATAAAAAGTAACTGTATATCAACAATGTGTAAACTACTGAGTTTACATCTTTCAGTAATGTTATTAAAAGAGAGAGCCACCATGAGTACCACCACATTGGCGACCACAACCACCACTCAACCTCCTACCCCAACAACACCATTTACAACAGAGAGCATCGACTCCTGGTTTGACACATGGTTTGATCCACCGGGTTCCGATCCAGTAGACCCAGACAATGAAGGAAACGTTCATAGCCAAACATACCAAACAGAGCTTGGGGTCCAAGAAAGAGAACCCACACAAGATTATTTTGAGTATAGAATAGAAGATTATTGAGCACACATTGGTTTTATGTAATGTTATTAAAATCAATATTATTAAAATCTGTCATTTCATCTTCTGTTACCACCCCAACACCCACTAAATATCCTATACCCTGTTTACTTTTGCTTTTTTCCCTTACTAAGCTTCCACAGGTGACTACTGGCGTCTTTTGAACCCAGGAGAGTATCGTGTAACTGCAAAGGCTGATGGTTATTCATCTCAGACACGAATGTGCATGGTGGGCTATGAGGCCGGTGCCACACGGTGTAGCTTCACATTAACGAAGTCCAACTGGGATCGAATTCAAGAAATTTTAGCCCAAAACCGCAATAAGCCAATAAAGACAGTCACTAAAACCCAAGTCAAACAACCTGGCACTAGTAGTGCAGACAAAAGTCAGGTCACTGTATCTCAGAACAACCAAAATCCAGTCAAAGAATCCCAGGGCAAAAAAAGTGCAAGTACAGAACCCCAAAGCAACCAAGGTCTAGGTACGGAGTCTCAAGGTAACAAAGTTCTACCCTCAGAGGCCCAAACGGATCGATTTCGCCGTTTCCGCACAAACCGACTGCGTCTCATTCAGCAGCACAGACTGCGACAGCAGAGACTGAGAGCCACCATGAGTACCACCACATTGGCGACCACAACCACCACTCAACCTCCTACCCCAACAACACTATTTACAACAGAGAGCATCGACTCCTGGTTTGACACATGGTTTGATCCACAGGATTCTGATCCAGTAGACCCAGACAATGAAGGAAACGTTCATAGCCAAACATACCAAACAGAGCTTGAGGTCCAAGAAAGAGAACCCACACAAGATTATTTTGAATATAGAATAGATGATTATTGAGCACACATTGGTGTTATGTAAGAATATTTCAGCATTCATGCAGAAATAACTCTGTTGAGCAGAGACTGGAGCACATCAAGACGTTACTGAAAGATTTTATTATATGCAGAAAGTTAAATCAACTACATCGATTTAAGATTGTCCACTTTGCTTACAAATAACATAATTCACGCATTTGTATTGTCGTTTAAAAATATGTTTAGATTTCAGTACACACAAATGTATTTATTAGGTAAATCTGCTCCATACAGTTGTATGTACTATTTGCATATAGGGTTAACATACCCCTGATAAGTTTGTAATTATTTATATCAACACACTAACGATTCACTATTGTATATTGTCGTTTGGTTTCTTTTTATATATTTTCACAATCATTCTTTATCATTTGCCTTAATAAATAAAAGTTATACAATTACATATTTCATGTGTGTTTGTATTTATTTATATTTTCTTGGACAGGTCACCAGTTCATCACAGGACAAACATACCCATTTACATAGATACACTTTGTTGTTTATAGTTTCCAGAATGCAGGTCTTTGGAAACCCGCTCCCACTTTGTGGGAGTGGAAAGCCATGCGAACACAGGGATAATGAACAAACTCCCATGTGGCTCTTATTAAATATTTAATATATCATTTTACGAATTTAGTGTTGATTAATTTAAATACAAGCAAAATGCATAAAAATAAAACAAGTGCCTTGGTCAAGGGCTCAAGAATGGTTTAATACCTGACACAAGATAAAAATCCCAAACCCCTCCAGACCTGTTGGTAATTTTTTTTTTTTTACCAACTCACCATTTCTGAGTTTTTGAGTACTTTTATTTTGTAGTTCTGAGTGTTCTGCGTATGTTTTGAGGTGCGTCCCAAATCGCGCACTTGCACACTTCGAGCACTCGGTTATAAAAAAGCAAAATGGCGCAGACGTAGCGGTTTATCACTGAACTTTCAGGACGTTTGAAGTGCTCAATCCGGGCATTTTCAGTGCACTGCGTTATTACTTGGACGCATTGAATTGAGACACGCTCCCCCGTGAAAGTATGCACTAAGAAGTAAGTGAAATGAACTTGAAACAGACTTCTTGTCTACGTTGGCGCCGTCCTTCCATTCTGGCTGTATAACAAATTGTTTTTATGAGATTCATAGTGCACTACATGTAAATAAGTACCCATACGCGTAGTTCCCTAATGTAGGCCGTTTGAACTCATCCTTTCACATTTGGAAACTGACAGTAAGATAGCAATCATTTTTATAAAGAAAGATTTAGCGATAAAGTTTCTCTGGAATACAGTTGTGTTTTTAGAATCGTGTTAGGTGGATTTTATTTGTATTTATCCTTCCATAACATTAGGGTCGTTTTACTGTATAGTTAATACAGTTAGCTTCCAGGCTAACATCTGTTTCGGTGTGGAATTTTCGGTTTAACCAAGCATTAATTTTCTTAACGGTAAGATTAGATTCAGCTTTCATTGTGCTACAATTATAACATGTTGACTTTTATACATTATTAATTTAACAAAAAATAATAAAGATGAATAGCCTGTTGCGCTGAGTTCTATGTTTAGCTGTTTAATAAACTGATTATTTTATGTGACACGTAATTTGTGTTTTATTCGATTCTCGACAGTAAGGAATCGACTCTTTTTTTTTGAAGCTTTGAGTTTGATTCCACAAATTAATTCAATAAAATGAAGCATAAAAAGATGAAATGTTGCATGTCATATAAATAAATCGTACAATATGTATTTAAAAATATGAAGTACATAGCTTAAGACCTAAGACTAAACAAAGCATATGTTATTTATGCTTTTTGACCTAACACTAGGACAATATTCACTATATTATAGGGGGACGATGATGATCAAGTAATTTAACAGAACCTAGAGGGTTTTTCGGTTTAGTAATAAAAGTATTATTTTGCCGTGTTTGTTGACCGTCTCTTAATAGTGTTTGCATTTAAGACACATGAAGAAAGACGCCGTTTAAATGTTGTAAATTTATACCTTAGCACCGGATACTTCGCTCGAACACTGGAGTTTATCGGAATACGGGTAGGGAAAATAAAGTATTAACGCGAGACATGCTAGGTGGCTAAGACTTAGCAACACAGTTAGCATTGGTGGCTATTTAATCTTATTTTGTTTAGCATTACCGAAAGGAATTCCCTCTCATGGTTCACAGGTTTTGTTTCTTCTGGGTGACATTTGACATATTTAACTATATTTAGTAAACCAGAAGTACATCTTTTAAATCTGTCATTAGTTTTTGTTAACTCCACCTGCTTTATTAATAGGTAAAGTACCTAAAATATTGTGGGTGTGTGTTTTTGTTTTAGGTCTGTTAGGAATTCTGGAATCATGAAGCTCTACAGTTTGAGTGTTTTATACAAAGGGTCAAACAAAGCGAATCTACTGAAAGCAGCGTATGACCTGTCTTCATTTAGTTTCTTTCAAAGATCCAGGTAGGCACAAAATATCTGAAACCTCTAACCTGGATCATTCATTCATACATACAGACAAACATACATTCATTCAGACAGACAGACAGACATACATTTATTCATTCATACATACATACATACATTTATTCATACATACATAAACAGACAGACATACATACATACATACATTTATTCATACATACATACATACATTTATTCATACATACATTTATTCATACATACATACATACATTTATTCATACATACATACATACATACATTTATTCATACATACATACATACATTTATTCATACAGACATACATACATACATACATTTATTCATACATACATACATACATACATACATTTATTCATTCATACATACATTTATTCATACATACATACATACATAAATACATTTATTCATACAGACATACATACATTTATTCATACATACATACATTTATTCATACGTACATACATACATACATTTATTCATACATACATACATACATTTATTCATACATACATACATACATACGTACATACATACATTTATTTATTCATACATACATACATACATACATACATACATTTATTCATACAGACATACATACATTTATTCATACATACATACATACATACATACATACATTTATTCATACATACATACATACATTTATTCATACATACATACATACATTTATTCATACATACATACATACATACATACATTTATTCATACATACATACATACATACATTTATTCATACAGACGTACATACATACATTTATTCATACAGACATACATACAGACAGACATACATACATTTATTCATACAGACATACATACAGACATACATACATACATTTATTCATACATACATACATTTATTCATACAGACGTACATACATACATTTATTCATACATACGTACATACATACATTTATTCATTCATACATACATACATACATACATACATACATACATTTATTCATTCATACATACATACATACATTTATTCATACATACATACAGACAGACATACATACATACATTTATTCATACATACAGACATACATACAGACATACATACATACAGACAGACATGCATACATTTATTCATACAGACATACATACAGACATACATACATTCATTTATTCATACAGACATACATACATTTATTCATACATACATGTATTCATACATACATACATACATACATTTATTCATACATACATACATACGTTCATTCATACATACATACATACATACATACATACATACATACATATAGACATACAGACATACATACAGACAGACAGACAGTAGAGTGTTGTATCCATTTATATTAATGAAGAGTTGGGTGGAAGGAAATATTCTGGTGCAAAAGGATGCACAAACAACCAGGATAACCGCTGCCTTGAAAGGTGTGCCAAGAAAAGGCCATGTAAACATTTGGCAACAGATTCACAAGGAGTGGACGGCTGCTGGGGTCAGTGCTTCAAAAAAACACCACACACAGAAGTATCCTGGACACGGGATACAACTGCCGCTTTCCTTGTGTCAAGCTACTCATTGCCAAGAGACCGTGCCAAGACACCTGAAGTGTCTTAACTAGGCTATGGGGGGAAAAAATAAACTGGACTGTTACTCAGTGGTCCAAGGTGTTGTTTTCAGATGAAAGTAAATGTAGCATTTGATTGGTAATCGCACAAGATGGTGGTTTGGTACCTTCACACTGCCAAAAGTACCAATACTTGGTTTAATAATAAAGTATCACTGTGCTTGATTGGCCAGCAAACTTGCCTGACTTAAACCATGTCAAGAGGAAGATGTAAGATGTGACACAGGACCTCAAATTAAAATTCAAACCTCACAATTCAGACGAGCGAAAGGCTCCGATGAAAGCAACCTTGGCTTCCTCAGCAGTTCCACAGGCTGTTCGCCTTCATGCTACGCCGCACTAATGGACTACGGTAATTCATAAAAGATTCAAATTTTCTGAGATTATGACTTTTGAGTTTTCACTGGCTATAGGCTATAATTATCAACATTAACTAAAATAAACACTTGAAATAAAGCACTCTGTAATGAACCTATGTAATATACTGGTGCTGGTCACAAAATTAGAATATGAAAAAGTTTTATTCAAGTGATTCTATACAAATGGCGAAACCCGTGTATTATACTTATTCATTACACACACATTTATATATTTCAAGTGTTTATTTTTTTAATTTGATGATTATATATGATACGGACAACTAATGAAACCCCCAAATTCAGTATCTTGGAAAAGTAGAATATTACTAAAAGCCAATACAGAGAAAGATTTTTAGAAATGCTAGCCAACTGAAAAGTATGAACATGAAATGTATGAGCATGTACAGCACTCAATTCTAATTTCGAATCCGTTTTGGTTGAATTACTGCAGCAATGCCATGTAGCATGGAGACGATCAGTTTGTGGCACTGCTCAGGTATTGTGGTATTTTACTGAGGTTGTGGCCTTCAGCTCCTCTGTATTAATAGGTCTGGTAGATTACATCTACCATTACAATATACTGTTGTGTTTATCCCAGACAGGATTTTTGATGCTGTATCTTGTTCACAATTGTGAAAAAATCAGAATCCGAATCAGAATCAGGTTTATTGGCCAAGTATGTTTACACACACAAGGAATTTGTTTCCGGCAGTTTGTGTCTCACTAA
>JAOUQU010241738.1:0-13651 GCA_028566735.1 Ammoglanis amapaensis
TCCCCAACCCTGTATCTCTACAGGGATCTTGTGTGTGACTACGGGACAATTTACACATTTCCGATCAACCTAGTGCAAATATATAAACCAGTTTACTGTAGTTTATATTGGGACAAGTAATTAAACTATGCTTTAGCTTGTGATTTGAGATTGTGTAAACAGAACATGTAATAAAGAATGTCTTTCTGTCTGTCTGTCTTTCTCTACCTAACTATAAAATAAAATAATAAATAAAATAAAATAAAGCTGACTAGTCCTGTGTTTACAGAGGATACATGGAACTCAATTTGGATTTCTTTGCAGTCGTTAAAACTGATTTGGTTAACAAAGTGTTTGTGGTGCAGAAACGATTATTTGTCTGATTCATTATGGCTGTCTGGCATACCCTGCTTATTTGCATGTAGATTTGCATTTGACTTTTGTCATGCTTACTTTCACATGTTTGCCAGTCATTTTTTCCTGGGCTTTTTATGTTCATTTTTAACAGAAATTTAATTTTTAAAAGTTTTATTTTCTCTCGCTGTCTTTAACAAATTAGTATGGGAAAGCTGCTTGTTTTCATTCACCCTTTTAAAGAGGATTGCTGATTATCACTTAACATACTTAACATCAGCCAGCTTACTGTTGAGCTTTAATATAGTGGCAAGTAACATGAATCCGAGAGTGAGGGGGGAGGTAGAGAAATAGATAGATAGAGAAATAAATAGACCATCGAACCAATAACCATCTTGCTGTAAAGCAAATACCTGTCGAACCATGCACAAGTTGTAGATGAAACACATTCAGAAAACTATAGGTTAAGTTCCGCTATGTTAGGCAACAGGCAATATGTCTAATAAAAAATTACACCCTGTCCATGTCCAACATGTGACTTGACTCCACTCAGACACAAGCCTGGGCTAGAATGATGTATCCATACAGGAATATGAGCATTGGTATTTACTTCATTATGCTTAATTTACTGCAAACACATTATTCATTTTTTTTGTAAATCTTGGGTTTAGATTTAGACAGGATACATTTAAAGGCTGGAGCTTAACAATTGGAACAGGTATGTAGATGCATTGTAATTACAATACTGGACAGAACTGTGGTGACACACTCGTTCACTCCTTCTAAGTAATCAATAATTAAATGGTGCTAGATTACACGTTGCTTAGTCACACATTTACTCTATACTGATGTTTGGTCTATAGCGCGCTAAGGTGACTTTAGCAATTTAGATAATGTTACTGCCAAACGAAAAACAAAACAGTTAATTTACAAGTTCATGTCTCCTAAATACAATGTACATGCAGATTTTTCAGCTCTGTTCTCCTAATATATTTGTATACCTAATATATTATGTGAATAAAAACACATGCACTGGATGTTGATGGTTTAGGTTAGGTTAATGGTTAGGGCTCTCAACCTAGAATTGGTGCTGGCATCCTTTGGATTACTAGTCCTGAAACCCAAATTTTAAACAGGAAACACTGCCTCATATAATTGTTAACCTTGTCAGAGAGACACCACCCTCTAAATAAACATTTATAGAGCCAAGCCAAAGGAACATCAAACTCACTCTTTTAACTTCAGCTGATTACATGATTCAACGTGATCATTGTAAATCTGCATCTAAATTACGACTTTCACGCAGACATTATCGTAAAGAAAGGAAAAAAAACACAATTCTGGAGAAAGCGAAACGTAAAAATTGCTTCACCCATTCCAACACAAATCCATCATGCTTATTCAAAGCTATCAAAGTCACAAGTGATGACCGACCAGTTTGTTGTATTTCTGTAAAAAGATATCCTGCATATGGCCCTAGAAAAGATGCTAACGTTTGGTTCAAAATGGCTCACACAGGTTGTGATGAACAATTAATTTCTCAAGACCTTTATAAACACTGCTTAACTAAAACATTTTAGAATCCGACACTTCCATTTGTTTGGAATTAGCTTGTGGGTTTGGTGCCAAAGATTAAGGTTAAAAGATAAACCCAATTCATCCCAGTGATTTAAACACACACTCACACCAAGGGCATCGTACCATACTGGATCTTTTCAGTGTTCAGGAAAGGGAGATGAATAAGAATTTAGAGGGCACATAGATTGATCCTGGGGCAACAGTTTTCACATTATCATGATGTGAAGTAATAGTTTAGACTAATGGGAAAAGCAGCAATTAAACCTAAACCTAAAGTCAAGGAATACTTTCTGAATTTCATTTATGAAAAATCAATTGCTGCTAACAAAGTTATGAAATGTGTGCTCATTCCTATTCTTACTGGTGTTTGTCTTTGTACTCTGCAACAGCCTGGATAGCTGTGTTTAGCGTGTTTACCCAGTGTGTTTTCCACCATTAATCTGAATAGGATTGTGCGGTGGTAAAATTAGGTGATGAATGAATTAAAATAGATTGATTAATCTGACAATCAATCTGCAAACTAAAACTTACTTTTACAAATGATATTGCTGCTTGTTTAAATATTTAGTGCATAAGTGCGTTAATACTGTCAGGAGGGTGTCTCATTTATGCTTTAGAGTTCTCAAGTGACAGATGGCCAGTGCGGGGAAGGTTTAAACGTAATAGTGTCTTTTGCAGTTACAATGGAAGCTCATCTGCTTTCAATGCCTGATTGGATTGCATGCCATTTCTATCAATCTACTAATCAGTGGATTGGTGGATGACTAGTTAACCTCGTTAGAAAACAGCTCACTAAAAATTCACCTTTGTGTCTAATCAATCAAACACATTGGCCAAGCATTACAGCAACTGTCAAAATGATTATGTGACTATATTTTCTGGCTGAAATTCCTAAAAAAACAAAACATACAGATATTTATAAATACACAATAAAACATACAATAAAAACACACAAAAGAAGAAGAATTTATTTTTGTAAACCAGTAGAACTTCTTTGTTAAAAGACTTATACGGCCACTCTCCATCTAAATCTGTCTCAGCTGATAAAGGAGATTTGGAGGTTTCCAGGCAACAGATTTTTTGTGTAACACAGCGGTTGGCTGGATTCAGTTCGACTAACTAGCCACATTGATTTGAAAAGACCATTTATTATGAGAATGAATGGAACAGAATCTCACCCTGGCTCACAATATGTTTGCATTGGTTACATGGTTACATTATAAAGGAGCAGTCGAAAAATCCAAGTTTAAACACAAGGTTTAAATCAAAACTACAGTTACCCAAAACATTACGCATAGTTAAATACTCTCAAAGCTACTATTACTCACTTTACAATTCTCATAATAATACTTTTCATGCTGAGAACTGGCTATAATTGTGCATTGATTAGTACTTTCAGCTTCTTGAAGAGAATCATTAAAATATGACTGTAAGGAATAGTAGTTAAAGGGAACTTATTATGCAAAATTCACTTTTAGTGTTTTCTGTATTTATGTGTGGTTCTTTACTGCTCCTATAAACACTCCAAACTGGAGTAAATTAAGTTGAGTAAAACACTCCTGTAAATTATAAAAAATAGTTTGTTGTCAGGAAAAATGAGCCATTTGGACTTCTGTGGTTTTGTAACATAATAGATACATGATATGCACTTCTGGTACCACCTATCACCTGGCAAACTACACCAGAACCAGACACTCAAAGAGACACCGTCTCCTTTAAGGAGAGGCAAGGGTCACTTCAACTCAACACAATGTCTTTATATTGATTATCTGATCAATATGTTAGAACAATTCTATATTGACAGAAGAAGGTCTCATCTAATGTGACACTGCCCTTATCTACAGGACAATTAATCACAAAATAGTTCATTATTGTTGTTGTTAGTTTCCATCCCTGATGGGTCATCTGGTGTATAAACCCCCGATAACCTATGCTCTGTCCAACAACTTCCAAGCAAGCTGGGATATGTGAAAAAATTACTTAATAAACATTATTCCTTTATATCTATATAAAAAGTATATGTATTTAGGATATTTTCCTAAATACTAAAACATTTATAATACACATGTCAGGTGATAAAACAGATATTGTTTTTATTTAAGCGATTACAAATTAATTAAACATGCAAAATTATTAAATTACTTAAACATGCAATAAATATGAGTGGTCGCAACTGCATTTGTTTTTGTTCTCTACTCGTTTAAATAAAATGTAATCACAGCTTGTTAGACATTGAAGCTTTCTTACTAGCATGGATACTGATGGTCTTACAGTAGCACAAGTCTTATTTCACACATGAAGGAATCACTCAGAAGATGCTTGAATCATTTCCTTCTTTCCATAAATAGTCAGATGTAATATTTCCAGTGGAGGTTCTGAGCGTTTCCACAAGTTCCCACCAGATGGCTACAAAAATAAACCATGCTAAATATATAGTGTGTGGGCGAGGGAGTAAGAAAATGCCATAAATATGCCAGTCAGTCCAAAAATAAGGGCTTTGGGAAAGACTACACTGTTCATACATGTATGTCAGTTAATTCATGTGTAGACAGTCACTAATCTAATACAATCTAAGAACCACACATTACACTTTATTTAGTGGGAGATTTTAATAAAACAAAGCACTTGTGCTGATATTGTGGATCGCAAGACAATGGATTCCTAAATGGATTGCTAATGCGCCTGAAGTTTATTACATAAAACTCCATGAAAGGAAACATCAATATTACTCAGAAGGTCCCACCTCCCACTGTTTCCTATTTACACTTCCTCTGGTAATAACTGGATTTTTTCCCTTGCCTGTATATGTGTATGAGTATATTTACATTTGACCAGGTTGCTTGTGGAGGCAGTGTGCAATCTGCATTTGGTGAATATGAATCAGTTATTGCGTTATCATTCAACCTTTTTCGTCACTGATGTCAGTGGTGTTGATTTTCACCACTCCTCTCCAGATGGATAAATATTGATTTTTTCACTGAGATGAATTAGGAATGATAATGGATCATGTGATCAAATAGCACAAAGTCTCCTCCTAAAATCTGTCCTTTTTAAGAGCCCACTTAATACTATTTCACTTACTATCATCTTTTGTATGTATTTGAGCAAGCTTTAATATTTATTATTCGTTTGTCAAACTTTATTGTAGTTTTCTATGATTTTTGTTTGATCAGTAGAACAATACTTTTATGTATATGTATATTTATCGATGTATCTATGCATCCATATTTGGCTGTAAAATGTTATTTTGATTTTAACCATATACATAGGACTCATTTGACTACACTACTTTACTAAACCATAAACTTTAGAATAAAATCATTAATCACTTTACAATCTTAAAAAGTCTTTAAACTTTTCGCTGATACAAGATATCAGATTGTTAAATGAATATACGAAAACATTTAAAGAGGAGAAACTCAGTTATAGCCTACATTGTTTAAGGTTACCCGACTATTAAGTAGAAGGATGTTGGATCAAAACCCACCATTGCCAAGTTGCCACAGTTAGAAAAACTAACTTGAGAAACCCTTTAATTCTCAGTTGCTTAGAGTGCACAATGTACTCTAAAGTGCATAATGTACTCTAAATCACAAAATACACAGTCACAATGTCTAATGTTTGTTGAATGTTTATATATGAACGTTTTGGGGAATTTAGGTAACATCAGGGTAATTAACTTGTTAACTGACTCACTTCAATTCATTAGAACCTTAGAAATAGATATGTAATCTTCTCCAACTTTAAATTGAGCTGAAAGTTAACGGGTCGAGAATTGTTTTAGTCACAACTAAAAGCCAGTGAGACAAATGCAGAGTAATTTCATGTGTGTGTGCAAACAAGATATGACTTTAAAATGATCACTTTCTTTAATTTTACAATTCATGGCTTTGTGTTTGGCCAAAAGGAGCAATGTTGTTCTGTTCTAGAATTAAACTAGAATAAAATGTCACTCTTCATTATTGGTCAAACAAACCAAGAAACTGTAAAACTAAAAAACTGTCTAACTAAGGTGCTCTTTTTATAGTCTGACATTATTATTACACAATGTTTAGCTTTCTGTTTGAAACATTGACCCTGTTCCCATGCTAAAATATCTGGTCTATAAGAAAATAAATGGCTTGTATATGGATTAAGGATCCATCCACCTGTTTACTTGCCACACTCATTTTTAGCTGATTTTTGGACTATTGTTTATTCTTTTAAAAAAGATTTTTAGTTATTGACACTATTCCAACTCTACATTGTCTCGCCCAAGCATAAGCTAAGGACATTGTATGTTCTTCTTACTTAATCATTGTACACTGTGCACACATTGCTTTGGGTTTCGGTTATTTTGTCCATTTTGTATATGGCACAGAAAAGGAAACACAGCACTGATGTTTGAAAATGTAATGCAGCACGAGTTGTAACAGACTGTATTATTATAAGCTTTGTGTATGCCAAAATGACTCAGGTGGGGCTTTATCTTGTCTCTAAGGATTTAGATGGGTTGTTCTGTTGCTCTGCATCATTATTGTTGCAGCGGCCCAGTTAAGGTTACATATGCACTAATTAATCATCAGGGCATACGTTTTGGGAACATGTTATGATAAAAATTAAAATTCATTCTCGCTTGGCAATAGGTTTAATAAGCATCTAGTTTATGACAAAACAAAAATTGGATTTCCTGTCCTGGAAACCAGACGTGAATCAATTTTATAACAAAATGTTTTATATCTCCAGTTGTTTTGTTAAAAGTACAAAGACTATTAGATAACTTGTTGAGATTGCAAAATACTTTAAAATAGAAGAAAGATTTGGACAGTCAAGCACACCTACAATTTGTGGAACCACGCTTTTGTAGCCAGTGCAAAATGTCCTAAAAATGTTTTGCTTATAATCCAATGTCTTTTTATGGAATATATTATTTAAACTAACCATTAATTACATCTTTATACATATACCAAATTTAGCAATTAATATATTCTTTTAATTCATTTGAGATTAACCTATCATAATGTTTCAGCCTAAAATGGATGTAACAAGCTCTTGACCAAAGTGCCCTTGAGTCCATGAGGCTATATTTACTACAGTAGCATGTAATGTAGTCTGAAGGTCTGTGTTGAAGGTCATACAGTATATATTTGTAATGAAACTAAGGGTCAATTTTAGGTTTACATGTAAAAGTTTGGTACACGTCTGCTTGGGTGCTACAATGTATAGATACCACAATAATTTACTTAAATATTTAATTGAAGGAGGACATGATTAAAGAAGTGGGATACTTACAGGTTTGCACCAGAAATTTGGGAGCAAAGGTAAACCAGTATCAGTGCTTTAAACATAATATCTGCCGCAATAGAAAGTCAGAGAAGAGAAAGCAGTAGTGGGGTGGCATTGTAAGTTGGTTAACCCGGGCAAGCTGCTGCATTTTAAATGAACTTCAGGGATTTTGTAATAAGTGTTAATAAACAAATGTTTCAGAACATTTGAATGTATTATTTAGTCTGTATCTAATAGATGTAATTAGAGTATGACTGGAACAACTGAGTTTCTCTGTGTTTATTCTGTCATCTAAAAAATACTTTAGCTAAATTAACATGTGCATTCTTTCCTGTTTTGTTATTTGTCTATAACTGGTTAGACATATATCTGAGAACTTTTAGATTGTTATATTAACTTTTTCTTAATATTCAGTCATTCATTATAAACCCACACAACATAATTGGTAAAGGTTTGAACCGTAGTGCAGTTCTTGGCAATTAAAAATGTAAGATGAAGGCAAAAGCAAGAAAATAACATCCCAATGTGTGTTTTGAGCTTTTCAGATAGGGTCACTGACTCATTCCCATAAGATCAGATGTTCCCTTAGCAAGGCAGTGGAAAAATATCAGCAAAATGTTATTTTGCTGAACAAAAATGGAGTCAGCAATAAATAATTAGATCTGCTGATGATGCATACTTACAATGTCACATATTTATAGCCACTTCATACTTTCAAAGCATATGGCAGCATTGTGGTCTGTGGTCTAAGGCATTCTATTTCTGCAGATTACGTACACACATACACTGTTATTGTTTTGATTGGGGCAGATGTGATCTTCCAGCAAGACATTGCCAAAAGATTTCCAAAATTCATTGGAAGTGCATGGCAAAGATTTCAAGGTCTACAATAGCATCAGAATTCCTCCAATTCTCAGACTTCTGTGGGACATGGCTCTAATTACCTGTGACAACCTACCAGAACCTTTGTGAGTAACTCCCAGCTTGTCTATCAGCTTTTCGACTCAGCGACTCAGTGTACCGTGTAGGTTATCAGTCCTAACTGATAGCTCACTATCACATGCTACTAGATAATAAGGTGTCACTGATAGCAGCTCTGTATCAACTCTGTTCATTTGCATTTGTGAAAACAGCCTTACTTTGCTATCAGTAGCACAGTTCTTCACATAGTGTCAACTGAGGTATTCCAGTTACGCTCATCTCCCTATTAAGCACAGCCTGCTGCATGGCATCATAAAAAGGAAGCATCTGCACTTGAAGGTATTACAATTATACAGACTGTTGTTTCCTTCACACAAGTGTACTTGCTACTGTGCTTTAAAAATAAATGTTTGGCAGTAAACTTTCCAATGATGTCACTTAAACTATGGCTTAATATATGCTAATTAATACTTTTAAAGTCTGCAATATGCATAAGCACATAAGCATTCACACCCCTAATCTTAGTTACCCACTAAGCATAGAGCCATATCTACCATTCCTTAATTTTATTAATAGCTCACATCTGTATTTATTTACTGGTGTTTATTTGTTGATTTATTCATCCTGGTTAGGGTAATTATGGGTTCAAATTAACCCAGAAACACTGAAACACAAAGTTCAATAATCTGTCTTGTATATGATGATAAATCATGTCAGAACAATAAAGCTTTTGAAGGTGTTTATCATCCTGTTGTGCTACAAGCCAAATTTACCCATCTTAAAGTTAAAATATTTAGGGGGATTCTGGGAATTAACCCCCAAACCTCCTAAAAACTGCAAGTAACAGTATAGTTGAAATTAAGGAGGAGATTAGAATAGCCAAAAGTAAATCCATGCAATTTACACCTAGATTCTTATAACTAGTAACTTGTTTAAATTTAGGTCCTCAGTACGCTTGCTTTTGTGTGGTGCTCACATAACTAGTTGTACGACTCTGATATCAAAAATATTATTAAACAAACATGTATTTTTGTTTTGAGGATCAGGATATGTTACTAGTACACCAGTGCCAAGAATCTTAAAACACAGGCATACAAATTATTGCTGTGATAATCACAATCTATTGTGCATATAGTACCTCAGACACAACCACTTACCATGTTCAAAACATTAAAAATGAGTATGAAAAGAAAAGTTTAATGTTGCCTTTATTGGCAGGGAATATCATTTTACTTCCATTCTTATAATCTTAAAGGTGACAGATAATAAGAACAATAAATCTACAGATCAGCAGACACTGAAAACGACTCCACTGCCCGGGACAGCTGCCAGCCCATTTGAAAGTCAGTCAACATCATAGTGTGACATGAAGTGACTTACAAAAAGAATGACAAATGGCAGCTTGTGTGAAGTGTACAGAGAGGACAAAACAGATGTCTCACAAAGCAAAAAATATGAAGCAAAAAAACCAGGATAGGCCTAACTCTGCTGAGTTAAATTTTCTGCACTGTACTACACTTTGGGTACTGTTTAGAGAGCTGAAGAAACTATTCAGTTAGGCCGGAACCAAACATTTTAAACTCTAAGTAAAGTTTCCCAGTTGGACAATGCACTATGCTACTATGCCAGGTTAATCAAGGCATTAATAGAGGACTCCCATATCAACTTATGACATTTGCAAGCCCACTTTCATACTTTAACTCCACTGAAATGTGATTATGTGTAGTAATGTATTATTATTACTAATAAAGCATTAAGTGTATGGATGTTTTACTATGTAGTCTCCAACCAATTAATCAGAACAAGTTTTTTTGCATTTAACACAAAAACTGAAATGCCAGTTAATCACTGCATGATTAAAAGACAGTAAAAGGTAATGTTTGATGAATTGTGTACATTAAATTGTGTTACATGTTAAGAGCTCTGCAACTAAATGCATTATGCGATCAGATTCATATACAAAAACTATGTTGGAACAGGAAGTTTATTTTATAATTATTCATTGAGTTTGTTGAATTAATTTTTGGACTGATAGATTTTATATAGTTATTGAAGTGGACAAAGTTGACATCAGAATTGTGCAGCCTTTACCGGCATTACAAGTGATATGTAATGCAAAAACGGATAATTTGCACATTGGTATTAGATTGCAATATGTAATGCTTGTGGGTATCTTTGAGTTATAAGAATGTAAGGCATATTATTATAGGCAAGTAGACAGCCCATTCACACAGACAAATCATATCACACTTTGACAGAACAGCTGCAGTCACTTGAAAGCATACGTGCCAGCTAACATGTGACAGCACATGGGTGAACTGTTTACACTGTCCAAGCCCTTCATGGGCACTCATTACAAGCCTGTCAATTGAAGCAGGCTTACTGTTAATTCCATCCTTGAAGAGACCTGGCTTTACAGTATAGTACATGCTATAAACATACAAATAATGTGCTACAAATTGAAATCTACGAGAACGTTAACAGGTACATCACAGAAGAAAAGTTGAACCAGAGTTGAACTCTTAAAGGGCTTAGAATAAAGTCCTTCTAGGGTAGGCTACAAGTGAGAGACATAATGCTCCAATTGGATCTCTTGAGCTCTCTGTAGACCGTTACTGTTCCACATAGTTTCTTGGCTATGGTGAGCTGTATATATACATGAGGAAAACTGACATGAGGAAAACATTTCTGGTAAACTCCACAAAGAAAACTCTGGATTGCTTTACTCAGGATTCGAACTCAGAACTTCTTGCTATGAAGTGATGGTGCTAACCACTAAGAGTTTACTTTGATTACTAATTACTCTTTGATTTCATGCATGGGTGTGGATCTGATGTTGTATTGCTTGTTATAACTCTATGGTAACAGGGAACGTGACTGCAAATGCAAATTACTGTAAATTCTGAAAGCAGTTATGAAACTGACTAGCTAGGTGGATGAGAACGCTATTTACTTATGGTTAGAATGTTTATGGAAGATTAAATAGAGTACAAAATGCTTAAGAAACAATAAGATATTTATAAATCTATTAAATGTACTTTGTTATTGTATTATTGATCATGGCCCCTTCATTTGGAGGGGTTTACTTCATTTCAAGTCATGTACTTGCATGTTTTTGAGAGTTCTTATAAAATGTAAGATTTATTGTTTTATTTAATTGTATTAAGACAAAGGTTTTGAGTATTTTGTAGCTCATTAAACATTAAATAACATGTCATGCCCTATGTCACATGTGTCAAACTCAAGGCCCGTGTGTCACTGCACTAACACTAAATGTTTTATCACCTAATTATAGTAAAATTATTTTGATGTATTTGAGGGTCAAATGCAATTTACTACGAATGGAAAGTTAGTTCGTACTTTACCTATAAGCAGGAGCTTCTACTGTGTGTTTGCTTCAGGAAGGTCAAAATGCAGTGCAAATTATTACAAATGCATATTGTTACAAATATTGTTACAAACCTTTAAACATTAGGGCTGTTAGTAAATTATTCTGTCATGATGGAACAAAAACAATGTGCGATCCGGGTAACTTCTGTGTAGAGTTTGCATGTTCTCCCCATGTCCACATGAGTCCAATTTCCTCCCACAGCTCAAAAACATGCCACAGAGTTGATTAGAGATGCTGAATTGTCCCATTTATGCGAAACAAGTGCTACATTGTAGTGCCAGGTCGTCCAGATGGCTGACAATACGCAGGATGTAAAGAAATCACACCAATGGGCAACTGTCTCATAGGTTGATGAATGGATGGTTGGGGTTTCCTCCAAAATGGATTCTACAAGTTTTCTTGCTCCATGACAACTCAACATGTTTGTAATACTATAAAGGCTAATGTCATTCCATATATACACAAACTCTACATTTAAGGCAGTTTAGTGAGTCTGGAAAGACAATTGGGAAAGTGCCTACAAACATATGCCACTAGCATCGTTGCTAGCAATGATATGTCTGCTGTAAAACATTTATCAGGTTTAAAATGCTTACATTTAGCCTGTATGGGTAAATGGATGGGTTTCGATTACTGTTATACATAATTCTGGTGTAGTAACTGTAATCAGTACAAGGAGAAGAATGAAGCGTTTAGATATGTGATAGGCTGTGTGTTAATTAAGCAGGCTAAAGTTATTTCCCAGCAGAGCCAACCAGGTATGTTGGGCACTAAAGTGGGCGCTGTGAGAATGGTGGAGTCAGATGGAGGACACTAGATAAACCTGGTAACACCCACCCAGGCTCATCCAGTCAGTGTAGGCTTTTCTCAGTGAGTGGGGGAAGCAACGTGCATTAACATGCTAACCCCGGAACACACTCGAGACGCAGCGACATTGTGCGTGGAAGTGTGTGGCTCGGGCTCGTGTCTGTTTTCTTTGCTGGTTGGGTATCAAGGCGATGCTGCTGCTAGCTCGGTCGGTGCGGCTTGAGACAGAGGTCGCTAGTATAAGGCTTGCAGCGGTGGTAATGTGGCGCATGCTGGATGTAGCGGTTTGATAGCGCGCAGCCGACAGGGGGAGAAGGAGGAGGGGAGATTCTGGACTGGAGTGGGGTGTTTTTTTTCGTGTGTGTGTGTGTGAGAGAGAGAGATTCTCCAGCGGCCATGTTAACCAAGAAACCCTGTGCTGCTGTCTACCCGACTGGTAAGAAAGCCTCAAGTCTGATTTCCAACCTGGTTCCGGGCGCTGCTTTGTAAAAAAAAAATAATTTCGTTCCTAAGCCGCCTTGAACACTGGAGTATCGACGTGTTTGTGTGATTGATTTTTTGTTTTAAAAAATGCTCTGTGGTTAGACAAAGCATTTTTTTTAAAGCGCTTTCGATGGTCCGGCGCAATGGAAGGTACATAAAGTGTATTTTTATTCAGCATGTCCTTCATTGTTTTAGTGAACGTCTTTATTTCTGCCTGCCATGGAGGCACATCTAGCATGTTGTTACCGGTTGACTTAAGACGCTTAGCCTCGACGTCTTAAGAGTTGTTTTGTATTTAGAAGTCTTTCTTCTTCGGTAAACTTTACACTTCTCGTTTATTAGATAAATGATTGATTTAACCTTGTGTGTCTAAAACTTGTATTTTCGGGTGAAACTGCTAGTTTACAGTAAGCGACTAGCTAATGAACATTGTGTACACTAGCAGCATTATTTTCTGTCTGGCGTGCTGTAGTGCAGATAGTCTCCTGACCCTATTCAACTAACCGGATTCATTTTAAACGGTGAAATCTAATTAATTTATTTTTGATAACTGTTATAACTGTTTTTTTTAGGTAAAGGAGGTGAGCTATGCACCGGGGTTCTCCGGTCTGGAAGCGAGCCGCCATCGCCTGTCACACTGCCGCCTCTCAGGAACGGAAACTCACTGACGGTTAGCACACTACTGTACATACTACTGTAGTACCCACAAGTAGGCCACGTTATTTTACACACTCAGATTCTACTGAGTTAAGTAATACACATGGGTTCTGAGTACATTGTTGGTTGTTATTATTATTTGATGATTTTTACCCTTTAGTCGAAATCGACCCTGGGTCACTCTGTGGATCGTTACCGATCCCAGAGTATTTCGGC
>JAOUQU010241847.1:0-13651 GCA_028566735.1 Ammoglanis amapaensis
AATAACATGATCACTTTTGTTTATGTATTCTAATGTTTACAGTTTCAAACAGTTTTGTTCTTTGTTAGCCAATTGTAGACCTACTGTCTCCATACGAGGACATTGTTTTTTCCAAAAACTGCTTCATGTACAAAGACAAAATGTAATTTTTTTGCTTGTTAGGTCCCACTAATCACAAATAGCTAGACGAAATAAAAAACACACATCAGGGGAAAATCTGTGTCTCAGGAGGATAAACATGTTGGTCCTGCTGTATTTGACAAAATCATTTCAGAATAAAACCACCATACCAACAGTCAGTCAGGGTGGTTGTGCCCTGGAGTAAAAGGAGTTTGGGCGATGTGCTACAGTTGACTAATCTATTTTCTCTACTAGAAAGTTGTTGCTGACGGTGTGTGGTTATCAGCGTGTCTTCTAAAGGTCAAATTTCTTTGTAAAGGATCTTTAATATGTTTTAGCACTTTCGGTTGGAAACAGTGACTGTAGGAGGAGGTGGTAATCGGTCGTGTCTATTTCCACCCATCTGATTTAGATGCTCAAAAAAGCTTCAGGGGGGCATCAGTGGAGCATCAGTGGCTGCACGCTGAACTAAATTTGTTTGCTGATGGAAGTAAATTATTACAACACTATGAATAATGCATCACTGAAAGGTGCATGTGTATATTGTTTTTAAAATAGTAGTTTGTTGTAAATTATGTAAAAACGAGTGGAGACTATCAGAAACACTTTTATATTTGGGTAAAAATTTGAAGCAAAACCAAATCCAGACTTAAGCTCTGTTAAACTAGTTTTAGATGAGCAGAAGAAGAGGCCGTAAACAAAGCAAGATGTCAGCACAGTTGTAGCAGGTTAGGGGGGAGAATTAAAACATTACCGTATATGCCGCACCTGAATCTAAGCAGCACCATTAATTTTGAACGGTATTCAGAGAAAAATATAAAAATTGAGAGAGAAAAAACTTGATCTAGTATTTTATTCTCTTTGGGCTGGTGTGGTGTATACTGGACTCAGAGCTCACGGCAATTGTCGCTAGATGGCGCTAGGCGTTGCTTCCAGAACTTTGGTATGAGGCGGGCGGTGCCGGGGCGCCCTCGGTAAGAACGGAGACACGGAATAGCCAGAGGAGGTTACGGTGGCTGGGTCGGTATGCAATAATAAACCCAATAACAACTTATTCAAAAATCCAAACATGAGCGTCATTGTTGCTTCATAACATGTTGTGTTATAAATGTGCATCATAACATGTTGTGTTATAAATGTGCAGCTAGATTTAAAGTTTCTATTACAACTAGACATTTATCGGTCTCGCAAATAATCCGCACCCCAGTTTTTTATGTTCGAAATTTTGGAAAAAAGTGCAGCTTATACTCAGGCCAATACGGTTTTTAATTACTTTATGGATTAACATTATGGTTTCTATGGATTCTATTATGCTTAATAAAACAATTAGAATTTATTATGTATACTTTGTTAAATATAATTGTCTGATTTGGGTACTTCGAAATGGTCAGATCAGTTAGAAAAGAAGACATTCTGTTCATCATGGGTTCTGTTCACTGGGTATTTCAGAGGTGCTACAATGATTTATAACCTGTACGACACTGACGGATGATGATTGATGCTTGGGGAATGGCCAGCATGTTCTTCACTTGTACTTTTTGGAGAAGGTCGGTATGTTGTAGTTAAGTGATGTGTTTTGTATACACACACACACACACACACACACACACACACTTTCTGGTGCTGTGTGGTACTAAGTGAGCCAAATGATCATCTTGAAGCTTTGGTAGGCTTGAGTTTGCCGGATGAAGGTGCCACCTGATGTTCTGTAATCAATGTCTATCTATCTGTCTGTCTGTTTGTCTCTATCTATCGATCTATGTATCTGATCTATCTAAAGTCTAAAGCCCTCACTCATAACCAATTCTCTTACTTTCGGACTACCTACCATTTTGAAACTTAGCTCAGCCATTCCCTATCATGTCCTTGGAAAAACTGCTTCTCATTTTCTTACATTTGATGGCAACACCCCACAAGGGTCTCAGTGTCACCAGATAATGTTTTAATGCTTTTTAAGCACTTTAAATTGCCGCATCGTATAACAGGTGTTATACGCAGCCAGTAATGTAAGATATTACGTGTCAATCATGCAGTAATACGTTACTTATATAGATTATAAACTATATATTAAAAAAAACCCACCAAAGCCACTAATTACTAAATCTCTCACCTATAAACTCCGAAGCCTTCCCTCCCTCAAAATAATTACTTTCAATTTGCATGAAATAGCTGCAAATGTTTCTGTCAATATATGCACCGTGGCGAAGCACGGGTGTAGCTCTCGTTAATGATACAACTAAATATTGTGTATAATTATCTTGCTTAGTCAGCGTTGCGTTGAGAAGCTGTGTTTGTCACTATTAAGTCCTTTAATTTGTTTGTGCTGGACTTCTTACAATAGGTAGGTGGGTATGATCCCAAAGGAAATTAAACCATCAGTAGCATGTTACAACAATAGCATACACACAATAGCATATCATAATATATGGGCCCACAGTCTGATATTGTTGCTTGTAGATTTTCAAGTAGGTTATACTATAATAATAAAATAAGCTGCATACTTTTTTAGTCTGTACAAGAATGTTGTAAAACCTGCACCAGCTTTTTTGTGTCCTTGGGTCCATAAAGACCTCATTTGACAAGTTTAGCATGGAGGAGCCCATCCTTAACCTGACCAAACATCTTGGAAATAAATTGGATTGTCACTTCCAAGCCAAACCCTGCCATGACATCAGTGCCTGACCTGGAGTCAAGGGTATTGTCGCTGCACAAAAGGGGAGAAGGGTAAACCGTTAATGTCCATGTTTTTTAATGGGGTGTCCAACAAGTCCAGTGTTTGAGTATGATTTTGTTTATGTATGTTTTCTACAACATTTAAATGACTTAGAGGACAGTCAGTGATCCATATAAGGTTTTGTCAGAAGATGAAGAATAACATTATGATTATTTCTAATATTAGTTGCCCCTCACACCATTTCCTGCCTAATAAGTAACAAACTGTGCTGCACTGTGTATTCGGACACCTGGTTATCAGAACCATCATGAACTTATTGATGAATAATCTGAGCTATAGTAGCTCGTCTGTTAGATCTGAGCCCATGGATCTGCCTTCACTCCCCACGGTGGGTTACCAGGAACTCTATTGAAAAGATTTAATGTGTTCAACAAACTGTGATGGCTAAACACATCTTTTCACTTTGTTTAAAATCAGCTTTCTTGCCGTTTAATATAACCAACCCACTAACAGGAGGTGCGATAATGAGATAATTAAGGTCATTTACTTTACCTGCCGGTGGTCATTTTGTTATGCTCGGTCGGTGTATATCACACTTTGTATATCAGAGACCTAAGCCACTGAAGCACTTAAATAGTCTTGAGTTATTTTTCTATTTCCTCACTTGAGTTGCAAAGCCTAAGTATGATTTTAAACCTGCAAAAATGAAATATGGAACAAAGCAAGTCTCCTAGTACAACAACGCTTATCATTCATTAAACGGTCAGGTTTTTTGGGGGGGTTATTTTTTGTGGAAATGTTACAAAATCAGACCAAACATTTAGGTTTCCAGAGTTTGTTGATAGAATCCTAAAAAGCTTCCAGAACCCACACATCTGAAGGTAGCGTTGGTCAAATGCAGACGCTATTCTTTAAAAAAATAGTTCTAATAATTTTCTTCTGGCCAAACATGAAGTGTATAAAAGTACTGCGTAGCTGAAGTGTGTTTGCCCCATGAGCTTCACGTCTGAATGATATGTTGCACCGAGATCCAAAAGAAATTATACAGTCAATCAGTTCAGGTCTGATTTATTCAAAGGTAGTGAACATCTTTATACACTCAAGGCAGATGTGACGGCTGTGGTGAATATACATTTTAGGGATGCATCAAGACATTAAGAACAAAGAGGGAAAACAAATAAGATGCTCATGAAGTCACTTTGGGTTGCATCTTTATATGACTATAGATGTGTCTGAATTTTGTGAAGTGACTAACGGATTTAGGATTTTAAATGTATGAACCGATCATAAACTGATGCGTCATCAGTGTTGCTCATTGTCAGATTGAAGGAATTGTAAAACAATAGCCTTAGATATGGTAAGAAACGCAGACCTGACAAGTCCAGTTCTCGGCTCTGCGGGTGGAGAGGGTCACTCAGTGCAGCTGTTGCTCCTGGGGGGAAAAGAGATGAGCGTTCTGGCCTGGCTCCATCTGGACGAGCTGGTGTTCCTCTGACAGAGGCCCGTCGGAAATAACACCGGCTCTTTGGAAATAAATCATCTTAGGCCCAGGCTGTGGCTATTTAATGAGATATTGATCTTCCCTGAGCCTTAACTTAGGGGGAGAAAATAGGAAAATAAAAGTGAAATCGAGACTCTGTGTGTAAATATGTGTGTGTGTGTGTGTGTTTGTGAATGAATGAGGGAGAGTGTGACTTTATGAACACAAGTCAAGGGCTTAGAGGTCCAAGTCTTGGGGTTCGTAGAAGGAGGAGAATTGTCTACGGCTGAAGCTGATAACCTGGATGCTTTCATTGATGGTGAAGGGACTTGAAGCACCTCATCATCTACTACTGACCTTCTGTCTGTACTTCCAAATAACTCTGTATAGCAGCTTTGCTTTAGAAAACAAATATTAAAAACAGTATGACTTGTTTTTACACGTTTTCATGGAAAACATTTTTTGGGCGGGCTTGCAAACTCGCTTACAAACCAGTTCAACCCATAAAAAAGTTCTAAAGAGGAAACTAGAAAGCAAAGCTGACAGTACAGAATGCTTGGTTTATAGTTTTTCAGTGATTCATGTGTTTTTTAGTGATTTGGTAGATCTGAAGTAAATCTAGATGAACACAGATATACAAGATTGTGTCTGTTTATTAGTGAGGGTTTGATTATTTCTCACTAATGTCTGCTCGTATTGTGGAATACGATAATTGTGCAACTCGAGCACTGGGTTAATGAGCTTTTTGTGCAGCGGATTGAGCTAAAAGTGAAACAAAATTTTGCCATTTTATTCCATGAATAAAATAAACTACAATCGTGATAAACCTGTTTATTTCTTATCAGTGATTAATAAGCACTGCATTTTACATTAAAGAGAACATTTATAACAACGGAACAACAGCACCCCCTTATGATTATGCCTTCTAGTTCACACAAACTGGTGGAAACACGTGTCAAGTATTCTACAGAACACCGAGGTTCTAAAGCTCCAGGATTGAACTGGTTTAGGAACCTGGGTTTTATTGGTGGATAAGCATTAATGAACTTTGGTCTCAGATTCTTTGCACTCTTCTAGCACTGCAGTTTTATTTATTGTACTTTTAACTTGCATCAGCTTTAACTTTAAGGCTAACGACTAGCATGAAGAGATTCCCAGTAGGTTGTAGATTTTTGCCTCTTTTAAAGTTTGTTTTAATCGGACAGAGACGATATGTTTGAAATAAATGACAACATTTTTTACCAATAGCATTTATTAAAAGAGCCTTGACTGGTCTATTTGTTTGGTTATCGCTTAACCAGTTCGTCCCCAGGTTTCCTAGTTTGCACATTTCTTTTGATCCTGTATTTATTATGGTATGCAAGCCCTGATTGACTGTACTGCAGCCAAGCGTGCTGTCAACAGCAGGATTTGACTTCAAGCCAAGATTACAGGAATTACCCGTGAGGCCATTGGGAGTCCAGCGAGGAGATCCAGATGTATGTCAAGTAGTCCTGAGAGCAGAACATGTTCTCAATGTGACTGTATTAGCAATAAAACACTAGTCATGTGGATTATTTCAAATTCATCATCTCCCAAACGTATCTACTGTATGAACATTTTACTCGTGCCTGTAGCGGCCTCTCCTTTTCTAGGAATTTCTCTTGGAATGTCTCTTTTAAAGATGCGTTCCCCCAGGAACAGATCGGCTTGTTGTTCGAAGCTCTAAAACACGCTCACACACCAGAGATAAGATCTCAATCCCATTATTCGGTAGCACAGCCTACACGAACAACGACCGCCTTGTTTTTCATTCATGAGAAGATTCCTTCTTCCTACTGATAAATATGTCTTCTTCAGGCTGGCTGATTGAGTCGGGGGCTCGTGGGAGGATCAGAATGTGACTCTCCATACACTATGCTGATTCGCATATGATCTCCTGATTGGAGGAGGTCAGCATCAGTGTATATCAATTCAGCAGAGAAAGAAAGAAAAGGTTTGAATAAAATAGCAAACAAAGAAAAAGAATTTGTTCCCACTACTGTTAATAATGGATCCAAAATGGTCTGTGTTCATTCAAGTCTTAAACATTTTACAAACTCACAATCTCCGCTGATCCTGACAACGATGTTGAATATCGAATATTAGTACGGATCACAGCCGACTTCTACATCATCAGAATTGTAGGACTATTGACAGTTGTTTCTTAGCCAGTCTGCCTCCTTCCTTCCAAACTTGCTCATACATGGAACCAAGGGATCAAAACCTGATACTAGACACTGGCTTTGCATCTGCAGCTGATATCGTCTTGCATGAAGAGCTAAACGGTCTTTATTTTCATAAAGCAAGCCTTCAGGCTTTAAGATAAGAATAAATCATTGGCCAGACAAGCTTAATTGGTGTAATGTTACAAAGAGAAGCAGAAGGAACGAGCACAATAGCGTCAAAATGCAGCCATATAGGATTCCGAAGCTAAAGGAGAGACAAATAAGTATCAAACGAATAATGGGCGGCACCCAGGTGGAGTGGTCAGGTATTTTTGTATGCGTTTAGGTTTCTTTTGGGATTTGGTTTCATTCCACAATCAGGTTCACTGGAGATACTGGGACGTACCAATACACTTTTCCCACGGTGTGATTGGATTCACGATTTGTTTTTTTTAAACAAGCAACATTAAATTGATGTTGAATTCTGTTTGACTATTTTTCTTTAGTAATACTGAAGACCCTACTGTTTAAAGGGAATACCAATTCATTGATACTTGTGAATCGTTACTTTCCTAGAAGATATTGAATTGAATACTGACTCTAGGAATCGAAGCCGCAACCTTTGTATCACTAGCCAAGTTCTCCAATCACCAGGTCATGGCTACCTCTAAGTTATGGATCTTAATAGAGCAAAAATGTTTTTGTATTCCATAGGGCTGACCAAGGATTTTGTAGGTCGACCAGTGGCCGCCATTTACTCTAACTAATCGACCAATTCCCCCCCCCACACAAAAAAAATCCCATTTTGCCCGGGATACACATTTGTGTAGTTTTACCTTTAATGCCGGGCTGAGCGTCTATGCACATTTACCACTAACGCCGGGAGTAACCTTGTGTGACTAACAAAATGTTTCCTGGTTGCGCCTGAAGAGCGATTTGAATAATAAGTAAAACAGTGAGCTGGATAATTTAGCCTTAACAATACTAGCGGCAAAACAAAATGTGCTTAATTATTTATTGCATTCAAACTTCAGATCGGCATAGGTTAGCTAGGCTAGTAAGCTATTTACATTTTTGAGGTGGTAAAGCATGTTCGTGGTGAACGAACGATAGGTGAATGTTTTCCTGCTAATTCTGTAAGTAATCCTCTTTGGGTCTTTATCCTTTTCAGAATGATCCCATATTTCAGATTCTTCCAGTAATGGCCAAAACGCCTTCTGTCCTTGTCAAACAAATCACCAACGCTAAATTTGTGTCACGTCTTCCTTTGTCACGCCGTTGAAATTAAAAGACCCAGAAGCCCTTTGACGAGTCGCAGCTTTTTTTCCTGCGACCAATCGACCAATGGAATTTGGTCGACTAGTAATTTTTTGGGTCGACCAACAATTAATCGATTATTTGCCGTCAGCCCTAGTATTCCAGTTGGTTTGTTGCTTTTGGTTCAGCAACTGAACTTTGCCAACTAGCCAAATTTACTTACCTGACCAAGACCTCGCTAGACATTCTCTTTAACATCCTGAAGGAGAAAAATACCAAAAGCAGGAACTCAATTTGCTTTACTGTGATTTCAGTTCCACCGTTTATTGAAATACGGAGAATTTTGGATTTAAATTAAAAAAAGCTGCTTAATAACTGAGTAAATGCATGGAGAGAGAACTGTGGGTAGATTTGTTTTAGCTATAAGCTAACTGATTCCCGTTTTGTATTTTTAGTCTAGTGTGTTGTCAAAGCCATTTAGCCTTCAACAGCTGTCAAAAAAGAAAATAATAAGTTTGGCTTTAAGCCACAGCATTTAATCCTTGTCAGCTCTTTCGAATTTAGCAGAATTGTGCAAACCTCCTAGCGGGAGTCATAATCTGCTCTCACTTCATTATAAAAACTAGTTTTGAGGTAAGCTGTGATTGTAATTTGTACTTTGTTTATAAGGAGATCAGTTTGAGTGTGTTTGGGTTCTGGTGGAGCTAAGAGTCGTCTTGAGTCCTTTACAAGTCCTGCACTGAAGCCAATTTTGGCTACATAATCAGATGGTGGGAGTTTATTGTGGCAGCTAGCCCGAAATTTATCATTCTGACCGCATCTGGGGAGGATGAGCTCAGGGACTTGATCATCAGCCAGGCTGCATGGGATAGCGATTGGGAAAGGGCTGTGAGTGTATCGGTGCTTTTCTGATGTGCTAATACCTGGCGGTCACTATTTGAACTATTATCTGTGCTAGGCTGTTATCGCAAGGTAATCGGGTCTGTCTGATCCATTTGGGATGCAGCAGTAAATGACGCTAGTTTGTTTTAACTGGGATTAAGAATTGTAATTCTCAATGGTGCTATTGGCCGGTCAGGCATGTACGTAAAGACATTATTGATTATGTGTTCTGAGGGGTGTGAGCCAGGGTTCAAATCTCCAGTGGTTCTATAGGTCGGCCAGTGTTATCTTTTATTTCTTGGCTTGTCAGTATATTGGGTTCAAACTAAATAATAGATTATAATAAAAGAAAAGTCAAAGTTACTCTAAAAAAAGGTTTTCTTTGTTATAAGAGTTCTTCAAAGTTCTGCAATGTACTGTGTATTCTGATATCTTTCTATCAGTATCACTATTAATTGGCTACTGTAGCTTTTCTTCTCTAACCTTTGCTCGTTACCTGCATCAATGAGTCTTGGCCTCTTATTACTGCGTGTGAACCACTCTTCAAGCCTTCACCATTCGGATCTTGTCAAACTCACCCATTTTGCTTTGAAGGCATCAACTTTGAGGATAAATTGTTCACTTGATGCCTATGGTCTCCTACCCACTAACAGGTGCAATGATGAATGAATAACCTTCCTTGTATTTGTCAATAATCAAAATGTTATGCCTGGTTGGTGTATGTCGGAATCAGATACTTGGGTTGCAGCTTGTTGTCATTGCAATAAAATCTGCTGTACCACACAGTTTGAAGCGCCAATTTCCCGTGTAACTTATTACTAGGGTCCCATTATTCATAGGACGGCTTACGTTTGCTAGCGTTCAATATTGAAAAGCTTTTACTCTCATGACTGTATATCGTAAATGCAGATAAAGCAGGAGGTGGCAAGGTCTGAGCTCAGACAGGACTGAGCAACATTAATATTATTCAGTCATTATATTGTTGCATTGAAATTGAACGTACAGAATCATGCAATAACGATTTTTAGGGTTTTCATTATAAAGCAGCACACGGGACAAAATATGACTTACGAAATACGAGTCTTTAAACTAGGGCCTCTGGTCAAACCATGAGTCGATTTGATTTTGTATACACAAAACAGATATTGAATAGGAAGTCAAAAAAGAAAGAAAGAAATCAAGTTCTGAATAAAAAAAAACACAAATAAAAGGGTACTAGCTGTACCAGTAAAATACTGATATGTTAAAAACCCAGGACAGCTGCCAAAATCCAACACACATGATCGAAAGTTCACACACTTTCTCATTCAGTGGCTTTCGTTCTGTATTTTCCACTTTGTTGATTTCAAAGACTTACAACTATAATGGAGCAAAATGATGTAAACGAACCGGAATATGTTTTACATTTTAGACTACATTGCTACATTTTGCTTTGATGACAGCTTTGCACATTGCAATTCTCTCGCGATCAGCTTCGTGAGGAGCCCCCTGATATGATTTTCCAACCGAGGTGCTGAGCATTGAGCATGGAGGTTGTGTCATAGTACTTGCATAGAGAAGATTTAAAGTCTTTTTTCCCCACATACTGGGATCGCACTGTAGTCTGCGTACAACCTGTGTGTGAGACAAAGGTCAATCATTTATGCTTTCATTTTGTAAATCTTTGTAACATCTTGTAAGTAAAGATCTGAATCAAACTCAAATGAACAGTGTGAATGTGTACATGTACGTTTGGATGTTAACAGATCGACCCGTAAACGCTGATCAGCAGGAGCGGACTCTACTGACAGGCGTGTTCATTGTGCGGAAGGGTAAGACGCAGCTCCACAAGTGGGCCGAGAGACAAGTCATCCTGTGTGGCACCTGTCTGATCGTAGCCTCCGTGAAAGACAGCCTGACGGGAAAGATGCACATCCTACCCTTGGTCGGGGGAAAGGTGAGGCATCTTCCGTGATCGTATTTAGTTTGTTCCAGATATGATGCATCCAAAACAGAGGCGACAGTGAAGCTGTTTGACCAATGCATTCGATTTGAATTTTGTATGCTTTATTTCTCCTTCTTCTACTGAACAAGTGCATCTACGTTCTGTTTGATCCTAATTGAATTATGCTTCCTTTTTTGCTTAAAATTCAGCATGAAGTCTCAAACAATTAAGCATTCACTAGAGCAAGATCTACAGAATGTAGCATTTTTAAGAAAAATGTGAAACCCAAAGACAAAGCTAAAAACGCACACAAGCCGAGTAAGCCGAGTCCCGAACATTTTCAGTAATGAAGTTACTCGGATGCTTTTTTAGGTCCACATACAGAGAGAAGATGATGTAAGGTCACCCTGCCACAGCTGTGAATTATGAGTGGCCCGAATAGTCCGATTCACATTAGCTATGAGTCGGCTGGAATAGAATAATATAGAACATTCGGGATCCTGTCATTACATCAGGTACTGTAAGTAGCTTTGAATCATACAGCTTCTCTGAATGCTCAGATATGCTCTTCAATCAATAGCTCTGTATTCATGATGCGTTTCCGTACCGTCTTCTGTCCTGTTTAAGAAGATATCACAAACATCAGATTTAGTTTTTCCTTGATTGAATTGCTGACCCAATATGTTCCTCTTTGAAGATGTGCTGCATCTAAAGATTATTTTGGTAGTCAACTCATTCCTAACTGCTAGGACTGCCCACATCACCGGGTACGTGTGCTCACTGCTACCCCTTAGTGTTTCCCTGTATGGATTGGGATAAATGGGGAGAAATAAATCCTATACGTGTTGAAGCAGAATAGTGAACAAGTATTCAAAATTAACCTTTTTTTTATCTGACGATTATTGTTTTCATTTAGTTGATTGTTTTGTTCAAAAAAACATCACAACATCTTTGTTATAATTATTTCCTATTTCAATTCCAATATCAAATTTAATTAATGACCAATGAAATCTCGATATGAAATGTAAGCTGGGTAGATTATTGTATCTGAAACATTAAAAACTTTTGTTGTGATGATCAGTAATAAATTTGTTTTTTAAAGTGCAATCAGTATATTCATACTAATCATATATATATAATGGATTTATGCATTTTCTTTAACTAATCTTACTTCAGGCGTTTGTAAAACTAGTCTTATAGCCTGTAAGCTAGCAAATTTGGGAAGGAACTTTCCCTCCAATCATAAATAAGATACTCTATGAAGGTGTATGAAAAATAAATGAAAAAAGTAAACAAATGACCTTTTAGCTAATACTGGCCTAAGTGATTCTCCAGTTAAATAAACAGTTAATTATGTTTATTTAAGGTCTGGAAAAATGAAAAAATGAATTTTATCTGTAACGGAAGAAATTAAAGGTTGTAAATTTGGAATTTTATTGACATCACCGGTAAGCGGCGATTATCAAAATTATATTGAACAAAATTAGTTAAAATTATATACATTGCTAAAAACTTTCAATCAGAAAAACATTTCAATCGGTACCTTGCATGCAGTTAATAACTAATTATTTATCACAGGGTCTGATATGTGTTTGGGATTGACCATGTGTTTATAAGTATTAAAATATATTCTCAATCGCAAGATTCTGAGCTGCACATTGTACGTTTAGTGTTTTGTATTAACGAGAGTTATTAAGGTATATTTAGGGCGTCTTTTAAATGAATTATTCTGTAGCGCTCAAGCTTTATATTTTTGTATTTTTTATATTCTATTGCACATCTTCAGGTTGAGGAGGTGAAAAGAAGACAGCACTGTCTGATGTTCAGCTCTGCCGGCCCCCAGGCCCAGACCTACTATGTTAACTTTGACACCTTGTCCGAGTTCCAGCGCTGGCATCGGCAAGCCTCCAAAGTAAGTCGACAGCTTTTTATTTAATCACGCCACTTGTCTACTTTTCATTAGATAGTCAAAATCTGCTGGGTGAAGTCGAGTCTCTTTCTGTTCTTTCCTTATTTTTATCACCCAGTCATCTTTCACAGAATGTCTATGCTGTAAACACTGGTTTTCCATAATGCACATGTACAGACCGTGGCACGGTGACGTGACTGACACAGATTATCTCTTCATCATGAGACCGGTCAATGGGAGGCATCTATTATGCAGCAGGATAACTTTTGATCTTCAAAATCGATGTCTTAGAAGCAGGAATAAATGTGATTTACAAGTTTGACTGGGGCCAGAGGACAAGGTCAGAGCATCTCCAAGACTTCATCACGTGTGGGGTGTTTTAGTTTACATAATTCAGTATGTATCAAAAGTGGCCAAAGGAAGGAACAGTGGTTAACGAACGACAAAGTCATTAATACACATAGGGAGGAAAGCCTGGTCCATGTGGTCCTGACGTGGTAATTGGAGAACTGGCCTTTTGATTGGAAGGTTGCCGGTTTGACTTTGAGTGTCGACAGGCTACGACTAAAGTGCCCTTGAGCAAGGCACCGATCCCCTTAACTGCTCCCTGGCAATCGGGGCTAGGGCTGCCTATTGCACTGGGCATGTGTGCTCAATGTTGCCCCCCTAGAGTGAGTTCACTAGAGTGTGTTGCACAGATTGGGCTATGCTGCATAGAAGGAAAAGCACATTGGTGGAAATAAAGAAATTCTAGTGCATAACTAATAACTTATTGCCTAGCCAGAAATGTAAGCTAAACCTCTAAGAGGAGTAAAAGTAATATCAGCAGTCTTGTGTCATTTTAACGGCTACACAAATTACATTTCGTGTTTGTGCTCTTGAGTCAGACGCCTCCCTTTTTGCCTGGGTCCTCCTGTTCTGTTCCTCCTCACCTGTCATCTAATTACATGCCTCTGTGTAAACATCAGTATTTTGGAAGCTCCTCCATCCATCGCTAAAAATCCAGTCCTAGATGGCTGAAACACAGAGAGGGAGTGACCTTGCAGAATAATAAGCTAATGCATACAGCATTTGATTATGTGAGGTGAAGCGATTATCTTTGCGATGACTGGGTGAGAGCAAGGAGACGAAGGAAACACACTGATAGATAGATAGATAGATAGAACTTTATTGATCCCTTTGGGTGGTTCCCTCAGGGAAATTGAGGTCCCAGTAGCAT
>JAOUQU010241957.1:0-13650 GCA_028566735.1 Ammoglanis amapaensis
AATTTTTAGTGAAATGGTTGGTCGTTATCCGAATTGGACGCTATCAGGGGCGTTCGTTAACCGAGGTTCCACTGTACATTTTTCATATCTTTACACTTCAGATTTAATGTTCTAAGATGACTCGAACGTATTGTGTAGGGCTCGTCGTCCCAAATATCAAGATTCGGGAATTCTGTATCTTTTTATTCGGATGATCTTTTTTCTTTTCTTTTTTAAATTAATGTTACAGGTGATAAAGCACTTTAACTGATTTATACAATGAAATATAAGGAGTAAGTTGGGAACATCATGGGATAAATCAGGCTTTTTACAACTTGGTAACAGCCTATTGTTTGTAGGTGCACCCACAGGCTTCACAGCCATCACCTTCCACAACCAAAGCAAAAGTTTTTCTGTTTTTAAAGGTTTTTTAAAGGTTTATTTTATTTTCTGTAATAAAACGAAGCTTTGAATATTCGTTACCGATCTGCAACGAATATCCACGACTGGTAAAAAAAAGAAAAAAACATGGTATTCGGACCAGCCTTAGTGTTGAGTAATGTAATGAGTGTATGCCCTTGATTCATTGCCATTAACTGAAACTTGGTTTTCACCGTTTCACTAGGGAACTGACTCTACTGCAGGACCAAACACCCAAAATGCACCTCATCTGATCATGTGTTTGGGCTTGACAAATCTAGTCTCCATCTCGCGCTCGTTGATTTCCAGTTAGTGTTCACATTTTTGTATGTTCTCAACAAGTCCGTTTGGGTTTCCTTGAAGAGCTCCAGGTTCCTCTTTCAGTATAAAACGTTCATTTAAAGATACAATATTGACCATGACTGTGATTGACATTTAACCTGAACAGATGATTGTTGTTTAACTAGTGACTGGTGCTGTGACACCTTTCCAGTAAAACTAGCATAAATGGAACACACATGTTATTCTTTGTCACCCCTATGCATCAGTAAGCCGTGGTAGCCCATAATCCTGTCATAAGTTTAACACTTTTCCTTCCTTAGACTGGGAACACCCCACAAGAGCTGGGGCTGTAGAGATGCTTTGACCCAGCTTTCTAGCATCACAATTTGCTTGCTCATTTTCTCTGCTTCTAACATCAGCCTTGATTATAAAATGTTCACTTAATGTGTAACATATCCCGGCCACTAAGATGCTATGATCGAGTTTATAAGTGTTATTTACTTTACCTGTCTGATTTGTTTAATCAATATTACGAACCAATTAAATGTCATTATCATTGTGGGTCTGTGTGCTTTAGCGATTTTGGAATTATTCTAATCAAAGTCAAATATGTTTCCCATCTGTTTGCTTTAAGGGAGGCAATCGTCCTTGGAAGTACAGACTTTACTGAGGAGGATGTGGAGAGGATTATTGAGGAACTGGGAAAGGAGTACAAGGGTAACGCTTATCACCTCATGCACAAGAACTGCAATCACTTTTCCTCAGCTCTGTCAGAGGTAAGGCTTCTCAAAGCACATACTGGCTGTGTTCGAATATATAGGAAGCTGAGTTACTGTCCACAGCTGTCTTAACTAGTGTGAGTTCCATTAAGTCGTCACCGTGTCAGTCATGTTGTTCGATAATGCTACTTAGTGATTGCATCACGTTTCACTACTAAGCTAGCATGGTTACATAACTGACGAGCCCAAATTGGCAAATACAATCACCTTGTCCATCTTTATACACAATAACCATCAATAGTCATTTGTTAATATATATATAAAAGGCAAAGGTACTGTGCTAGTAATCAGCACATCGATGGTTCAAGCTTTTTTACTGCCTGGTTGCTGCGGTTGAGCCCTTGAGCAAGAGTCTTAACTCTTAATTGCTCAGATTGTAGACTACATTAACAGTGTTGTATGTGGCTTAATTAAGTGCCATAAAAACTGGCTTGAATAGCTTGAATTAGTGAGCATTGATTTCATATCTTGTATATATCGCTTACATTGGAAGATGACTTAGCAGGCATTTAGGAATTCTAACAGCCTACTTCTCAGTGAGTTTCCTAGGTTTTCAAACAGAGCCAAAGTGTGGAAAATGTTGGAAGGTGTAACAGCAGTTATGTAAGCGCACTTGCTGATTTCTGTAACAGATCCTGTGCGGTCGTGAGATCCCACGCTGGGTAAACCGACTGGCCTACTTTAGCTCGTGTGTGCCCTTCCTGCAGAGCTGCCTGCCTAAAGAGTGGCTGACCCCGGCAGCACTGCAATCCAGCGTGAGTCAGGAGCTTCAGGGGGAGCTGGAGGAAGCAGAGGATGCCGCCGCCTCCGCCTCAGTGTCCACACCCCGTCCTACTCGACACCAGCCTCGTCGATAGATCTCGTTGCCTTGACTGAGCCGTTAGCTTTCGCTGCCAACAGAGCCATCTCCTTCCAATGACAAAACCGGCAATCCACCAGCAGACAGATCAGCTCAGTGAGTGCTGTCAGTGAATGGCTCTGCCGTAACCGAAAAGGATCCCGCGCTATCGGGGTTACATGATAGCCCTCCGAGGACTTGTTTAATCAGTATTTTAAATATATTGTTTTGCTGGGAAACTCAGGATTGTAAAACATGATTCATTCATCTGCTTTTTTCACTTATGCTTATTTTCTTGCTAAATTTTCTCACTCGCTTTTCTTTCCTGTATCATTGAAAAAAATGTCTGCTCAGTGCATCTTTTTAAGCCGGAGTTCTTGTTTACAACCTTGTATTCTGTTAATGTATTTATAAGTTCTAGATACTAGCTGACACCTGGACCAAAGTCTTGGTCTTTTGTGACCGACACATCCTATATCGACCCACGTTTGTGATCGTGCCTATAGATTTTTACTGTTACTCGCTCCAAGAGAGCTCTGCACTCTTCCGCTACAGTTTACCTGTCAGGCTGCTTTAAGTAGCGGACCCCTTCTTACCCTACAAAACCAATTCCAGATCTTTTACACCTTTTGGGTTTTTACGAGTCTTTATGTATTGGATAAACTGTTTGTATTGCATTTTATGATTATTAAAGAGATCTACAACTTTTTGGTTCTACATTAGACTTGTCTCATGAGTAGATTTAGGCAACACGTGCTGAATTATATCATCACTATATCACAACAGTATGTGGACACGTTATGTTAATAATAAGTTTTGTATAGAATAATTTCATACAGTAAAGTAAATTGAATACATTTGTACTGTGCTGTCTAGGGGAATAACCCTAGTAAACAATCATGAATCCTGGGTAAATTATACAAGATTAAAGATATGATTTATAGACGGTACAAACACTTTAATGAAAGAATGCTAAAGATACGGTATTTACATTACATTTACAGCATTAAGCAGATGCCTTTATCCAAAGTGACATCTTGAACAATCAAGCATTAAGGGCCTTGATCAGGGGCCCAACAATGCTGACTTGACCATTATTGCCCTATGTGCTCAGGAAAGTTCTGATTCGTTTTTGTGTCTGAATTCAATCGTTTATTTGCACCTACAAACATCATTTGTGGTCTCCTGGGTTCGAGCCTTGCCACTCAACAGTCTGTATGATGTGTTCCTCAGAAACACATTTTTTCATTCAACCTCTAAAAACGTGAAAAGTAAAAGTCTTTGTCACTTTTTTCATGTTTTTGTATTTCCAAGTGGGTCTCTACTGCTTTTATAAACAGTCAGGGGATTGAATAAAATCCATCCATCCATTTTCTGTGACATTAAAATAGTTTGGTGACAGGAAAAACTGTCTTGACTTCTGTGGTGGTGTGATGTAATAACTTCCTGATTTGCATTGGAACCTCCTCGGTACCACCGATCACCAGCAAACCCCCACCAGAACCAGACACTAGTTTACTAAAGGATTTGTTTCGGTCTGTGTACGGTTTGTACAATGTGGACCAACTTGCGTGGATAATACATTGCCAAAAGTATTCGCTCACTTGCTTTGACTCATGTGAGCTTAAGTGAGCTCCAGATCGTAATCCATAGTGTAACATATGATGTTGGTTCATCCTTTGCAGCTAGAACAGCTACAATTCTTTTGGGAAGGCCGTTCACTAGGCACGGGAGTTTGTTTATGGGAATTTTTGACCATTTTCAAGAAGTGCATCTGAGGTCACTTACTGATGTTGGTACAAGAAGGCCTGACTCTGTCTCTGTTTTAATTCATCCCAAATAGTTTCTATCAGGATGAGGTCGGGACTAGTCAAGTTTATCCACACCAGACTTTCCGGTCAATGTCATGTACAGGTGGAATCATATCACAGTTCCACTTACTGATGTTGGTAGAACTCACTGGAGAGCGACATCTTATTTTATAAATCTTTGTAAAAAAAAAATAAAACAGTCTGCATGCAGAGGTGCTTTGTTTTATACACCAGTGGCCATGGAAGTGACTGGCACACCTGATTCTGATCATTTGTATGGGTGAGCAAATTCTTTTTGCTTCATATCTTAATGAGTTGTTGAAACAACATGAGTTGTTTTGTTGGCTGCAAAGAAACAACACAACACCTTACACTTTCTACCAGCAACACCGAACAGTACTGAATGAGTTTTATAACATGATTACACTGCCGAAGGATCTCTACCTACTGTTCTTGGCAAGTCTGTAGATGATCTGATGGTACAAGTATCGTGTCTCTAGCTGTGGCGAGCTTTATACATTCCGAAATGCAGCCAATCAGGTTATTTTATAGCGCGACAATTTCTGAAAGTAATGCTTGTTATTAACTCTCTGTGACAAAGTTCAAAATGGAGCATTCCGTGAATATGAAGTGAATGAAAGTACTGTAATAATATTTTTGGACTCACCTTATGGGCATGTTCTGTACCTACCTATATGAACTTTAAAATGAGGCATAATACAATTTAAACCATAATAACATTTAACACTATTCAGATTTTATCATCACTTTTTTGGTAAGTCAACCTGGTGACCATTACTTTAACGCCCTGTTTCTTGCCTTCTTTAAATAACATTTAATACACCGTAAACTTACTGTTTGTCTAACTAACACTGCTGATCAACAAGGCTGATCCGCGTCCAAACATTCCACATGAACATGTTTACTTTTCTAGCACATTTTATTGAACGTGCTTTATTCCAGTGGAATGTAGCACACAAACAATAAGCATTTACATAATAAATAATTAATAAGTTAAGACAATAATTGTTATCCAACACCACTTGAATATAGACCTTTAAGCAAATACTGTATTTAGTCCACTGTGTACTCCTCGATACATGCCCTGTTATATATTTTTCATTTCATACTGCTTAATCTGATCATCCTTTACTGAAGACAGTAATACTCCCACCAAAGACACACTGAATTTAGTTAAATATTATCTTATAAAGCTCACTTTATATTTATCTAATCCTTCAGATAATAAAATGTAGCTAAAATCTTACTCTGGTCCTTTAGAGAATAAAACCAAACTGTCTGTCTTGAATGATGTACAATTTGCTGTTTTTCAAATGTTTTTCATGTTTACATCCTAATTTAATTAAAAACTATAAACAGATTGATAAAGCCAACATGAACATTGAGGTGACGGTTGGGTTTAAAGAAGATTATGACTTTCTGCTTTCAGTCATCGTTAAATATTGCATATTGCAGCGCATCTAATGACCGCAGTGGATATATGTAATGAAATTTCACTCAGTATCAAATCAAGTGTCTTACAGTGGTGTACCATAATGGGGGTAAAGCAAGGTTATTTTTAAAATTCATCAAATTATCTCAGCGGTTTCACAAACAGTTGTTTCTGGCTGCATGTTTTTGGATTGTAAAAGAAAATGACTTGAGACAAAAATTAGAACAGACACACAGAAAGATCTAGGCTGCCCCACCTAGGGATTGAACCCAGAAACATATTGCTGTGAGGTGGCGGTGCTGCCCACTGAGAATATAAACATAAATTAGATGTTTCAGAGGGATCTACGCGTTAAGTAGCGTACTTCAACCGAACTCTAAAACTTTGCATTTTTGCCACAGTATTAAAAGGTTTTGCTATTTTTAACCTTTTAATACACTCATGGAAAAGTTGGTAACACACGAACAGTTCGTCCTAATGAACATGCCGTGTCTATGATAAAATTATGGAAACAAAACATTGAAATTAAGTCCCTATTCTCACAAAAGCAAGTTATCTTTACAGTATAGTATAGCGTCTACAATGGGACTGTTGATGTTCAACAAAATTACGAGTGACCGGCACTATTTCTGTGTATCATTTTAAACCATAATTTGGTCTCTAATCAACTAATCAGAGAAGCAGATGGCTTGCAGATGTTTGAGTGTGTATTCTCTACATCCACCTCCTAATGAATGTACAGCAAATCATTATCAGAGATATAATTTAAAATGAGTGATGTTGAGGAAAATAAAATGCATATACAATGTCGTAGAATATCCATGTGAATGCAGCCTTACTTTAAATACCTCAGTTGAAAACTACTGACAATACTATCTCAGTGGAAGATTATGTGATTATACTTCACCTTCAGTCCGAGCAGTAACACCACAAAGCTTGCTATGAAGTTACTATGCCATTGATTCATATCAGAGCCATTTTCAGACTATTTGTTTCGTTTTACAGTTTAAAAAATGCTGAATGTTTAAAATTGGACTGTTCAGGATTTATGATAATCAGCCATACATTCAATAACAAACTGGACTTTACAGTTAATAAATGGATCTCAATCCAAAGAACCCCCCAACATATTACTGCAACCCAAGTTTTTACCCAGAACTTGTTGGATGCACTTCTATTGGACGTTACGCGGAGTTGGAGGTAAAGTAAGACTAATTTTGGACAAGTAGTTACAGGACTACTATGATAGATTTATGTCTGAAGCAAGTGATGCACTCTTTGCAGCTGGGATTGGGACAGCACTAGCCGATGAACCTGCTCCTGACCTCGAACGCAAGGCATCATAACACGCCCAACCAACACTTCGTCCTTCTTTTTTTCCTCCTTAGCCTGGAAAAGACCCACATGTTGGCATTAGTATGGCAATGAAAAGTTTATAATTAATAGTAGTAATGATCAGATGACCACAGTGTCCCACCTTTACAAACGAACAGCAGGGGAAAGTTGCAAAATCAGACGAGACTCGAGCACCGGGTCTCTGAGATACCACATGCTCAGCCACTTCATCCTGAAGAGAAGCAACAGTCTGAGGTTAAACTAAGATCCAAACATGTCAAAAGAATAATACATGCAAGGTCAATTTTATTTTGTTTGTACCTTTAGCCTATCCAGAGTCTCGGTAAGAGATTGCAACCTTGCAGTCTGCTCGAGCAGCTGAGCACCCGGACTCACTACAAACAAAAACATCAGCAAAAACTTTCTCTACTTTGAGGCTGCAGTTTGTACAGTGAAGGCAAATAAGTTTTGATCATATCGTCATCATGTGTTGTTATGCAATATATCTCTGGTACATAAACTTATATCATGAATTACACTCCAGGACTGCATGATTGATTTGCTCTTGTTATAGCTGAAAAGGTCACACACAGTTATAAACCACCTTTTGAATACTTATATTATATTTCAAGATAATTTACTGACCTGGAGATTTTCCGGTAATGTCTACTACTTTGACGTTGGCACTCATTTGCAGCAGTGTCTCCAACAGTTGGTCCGTTTTACGGTAGAGGGCACTAGACAGAACTTCGGGTCTACTGCTCTCACGCAGGCTCAGCTTTGGTACATTCAGAGGAGGCAGAGAGGCCAACTGTGCACGCATCTTTTCTGCCTGGATCCGGAACATTTTACACAAAACTATTTAAAACACTCACAATAAGATTCACAGTCTTTATTTACCTCCCATTTTCTCCCAATTTCGTGTAGTCAATTTTTCATCCTCTGGTGGATTCTTAACTGCCCTTTGGATATATTGCTGCTCCTCGGACCCACTTTCAGTCCTTAATAGGACTCTTTTACATCCATGTATTGTGCACTGTTTTTTTAATGAAACAAAACTTCACAAAACAATTCAAACGTAGATAAATGTATGTTTTTTATATATAAAAGTAAACCTTTAGCATGTTGTTTTCATTCTTCAGGTGCTTTATGCTGAGTCTCTGTGCTTCAATCTGCTGGCTAAGTAATGGAGAATCTATCACATGCACCCCAACAGCAGCACAAACCCCTATAGCATCTACACACAAAGACAGCATTATGAGTAAACATGTCTAATACACATTCCAGTGAGGTCCTAAATACAAATAAAAACTCACTACTGAGTCACAATATCATGACCATATCCTACTTTTGACAGCTGTGGTGCGTAGCTCATGAAGGAAGTCACATTTGGTTTAGGTATGAATCCATCCATACATGCTAATTGTCTTTCCAGAGGCTTATGACAGAAGTCATATGGATAGAAATGTCCCACACTGGTTGGAAGGTCATGACCAAGACTTCCAAGTACTACCCTGATCCTGTAATTTAATGTTTTTAATAATAGTTTGATGTGGATAATAGGTGATGTAACATAATAATGTGACTCGGCTGTGTAATCTAGTGTACACTAGTCGAATGGTAAAAAATCACAGTTTACCTTTTTGTTCCTCTGCAGGTAGAACAAAACAAGATAAAAACTGGTGTTAGAATTAGAGAAAGGTCATAAATATTTCCTCAGTTTTATATGTATAAACGCTGACATCTTCCTACTAAACCATTTCATTTATTCCTTGGTGCCTCTTACCAGTCATGATTCCACCAGTCACAATTGGTGAGATACCAGACGCAGGACTTCTTAGCCCCTCCACGGTCAGCTTTGATTGGCTGTTGATCCTCTGCCTCAGCTCTGCCTTTTCTGCCTCGAGCTGGTCTATGTCTGCCTGTAGAGCGTCCATGGTTTCTTCAAAGTCCCTGCGACAGACAGATTTATCACATGTTTTACAGACAAAAGTAAACAAAGCTTAAATGAGCTAGTGTAAACAAAATGTATCTTCTACAGCACAGCGTCCCAAATCATTCTGTTACTATTATTAAGTAAAACATACCAAAAAGGCTGCAGGATAACACACACACACACACACACACACACACACGCACACGCACACACACACACACACACACACACACACCTCTCCCTCTAGTCTTGCTAATATTGTAGTTAGGGTTATAGCAGCTCACCTGTTAAAATTAAACGTTAAAAAGTTAAATTCCCATCTACTGACATAAATAGACCCTTAGATGATGTAGGGCTAAAAAAAATCATATGGTGTCCAAACTTGGCCCACAGGCCAGAAGTTGGGTAGCACTGTTCTAGAGATAAGCTCATTAAGAAGAAGTGTTTATAATAATAATTATAATAATAATAAGTTACACTTATATAGCGCCTTTCACAATCCCAAGGTCGCTTTACATGGGAAACATAGAAAACAATACAAACAAACAAACAAAAAGAACAAACAATAACTAAGTGGAATAGTGCGATCAAAATAGAAAAGTTTTTTAAATGTTTTTTGAAAGAAAACAGACTGGTGGAGTTATGGAGTGATGGCAGTATATGTGTGTAGGCAGTACAAGTGTTGACAGTATATTAGACTGGTGGTCTTAATGTTTTGGTTATCAGCGTATATAACATACATTACGAATGCCAAATTGTCTAACAAAAATATTAGCTCTACCTACACATTCATATTCAGCATTATTTGTATTTTCGTACTTCTCTTTCTTCTTTAGCTGACACTGCGCCTCGTTCAAAATGGTCTGGATTCTCTCCACACGTTCATCAGCATCCTTCGAAGAGCTGTCTAGCTTCTTCTCCAGCAGACTGAGGCGAATATTAGCCTCACTCAGTTCCTCACCCTACAGAAACAGAATATTCGTCAATGTATGGATTCGATCTTATTCAAAAGTCTTGGTTTAATCATATTATTTAAAGTTTACTTTTATTTTGAGGGATTTCTTAAGCTCTTTGATAACAGTTTCTCTGTCTTCCAGTTTAAGACCGAGCCCTTCAGCATCTGTGATCTCTGCCCTTAGTGCAGCTGCCCGCACCTCGACTGGAGCCATCTATAATGCACACACACACACACACACACACACACACACACACACACACACACACACACACACACACACACAGATGATGATACATTTTAGTATGCACATACATTTTCTATGAGAGTTCATATATTGGCTTTGGAAACTGACTAGTGACTGAAAGTGACTAGTGTCCTTTACTACCTCCCTCCCACTCGCTCTTTACCAGTGCCTGGACTGCACTATGCACCACAGCGGGTAAGGAAGCTGTATCCAAATAATTCATCACCCTCTGGACCACGAACCCCACACTGATGCTTTCGAGGATGTAGGTGTACATTTTTTTACAGAATTACTGGGGCCAATCAAATGTATCTTCTTTATTTGTAGATGCAATTTGAGGTAAAAAAACGAAACGCACCTGGTTCTGTGGTTTCTCCGAGTCATATTCTCCCTCCTGCATAGCAGTGGCCATCTTATTCATTGTTGTAATGACAACACTGCAAGACTGACGAACACATTCGTAGGGGTTTATACCTTGCGTGCCGTAGATCTGTAAGTGAAGTACACATACTTACATAATTTTTAATGACAGACGGAAAGCTGACCGGACTTTCCTTTCACTTAAACAATCAGACTGGTGGTTCCACTGAAGCCTAAACATTGACCGACAACTATGGTGAATATGTAGCACACACATTGTCCACACATCATTGTGACCACGAGCTGATATAAAGGTATAACTTCCTTGTGCAGCATGTAATAATCATTCCTAATCATGTAAAAGCATAGTGGTAAAAAAATACTCTAAAAAAAGTATGTACTCAGAGTAAATGATACTGGGGGGTCTTGCCTACGTAATTCAAAGACGACAAGCATATATAAAACAGTTTTTTTAATAGAATAGAATATGAAGAGCATTTAAACATTTGGCAATGTGTAATGTATCATTTAGAGATTTAATTAAAAAGTTTTAAACTCTATAACCCAGTGGTTTCCATCCGGTGGATTCCCCCAAGAGTGGTTGACATATGGTTGTGGTTTGTTTTATATATAATCACTGACATTATTAAGAATTACTTTTAATTGTATTTCATTTAACATGGATTAAACCATAAAACATATTTCAAAATAAAATATTACCAAATCTTCTGTGTACGCTGCAGCAATTCGTGCTTATTTAGCATATTTATTCAAATCATGGTTTTTAGTGGTTTATTCTTAACAGGTATTATTTAAAATGTAGCAAATAGTACAAAACTGACTTTAAATCGACTTTAAAATATCCAAGTACATACAAGGCACATGTAATTCTTTCTGCCTCTGCATCGAACGTAGCCCTGACCTGTTCGGCTGCTTTGAAAGCCATGTCCTCCAGTTTGAGCGTGGGCAGACCTTCATGTTCACCGAGTGGTGCGATAAGCTGAGCCCCTGCTGCCGCCACCTCCTGCAGCACAGCGTTCACCCAGGCCAGCTGCCTTCTGCTCTCTGCCAGAGTTTCACTCACCTGCATTCACACACCCACACACACACTCATCTTGACATGCTTGCCTCCCAGCCTGAACTCCACAGCCCGGAATTAGAAAGGAACCCGAAACGTTCTGCATGCAAGTGTGCATGCGCGTGTCACCTGAGGCCCGAAGTTTAGTGCAGCTGGGATACCCGCCGCATCCGTGCCAGGCATGCGACGACGGATCTTCTTGCAGAACTGTCGGATGTCACTGCAGGAGGTGTCCAGATCCTTCAGCAGCACAGCCAGCTGTGTTTCTCCCTCTCCTGCCTGCAGGAAGGCATGGAGGCGGCCCACTTCCACTGCCATGCAGTCCAGAGCACTCTGGGTAAACTGTAATAATACACAAGAACATGCTCAAGGGTCCGCACGTTTAGTCTTACTTTATCAGTATAAAGATAAACAAAAGATTTGTTAAAAAACCCAGAGAGCTGCCTTGCTCTCTTACTCTCTACATAAAAGAAGGTTGGAATAAGTCATCACCTTATCGGGTTATTCTAACGCACTGTTTTGATGGGAATTACATCAGTTCTCACTTACTAGGCTAACACAGTTAACATCTGTCAAGTAATGTATCCCTTCGTTTACTGAAAATGATTCAAATTCACTAAAACCCTCATGTTTATATATTAAAAGGTGAAACTAAATGCCGTATCCAATAAGAATGCATTTGATGCTCATTTGCTTTACACTGAACATACTGTTTATATTTTAAGGCTTTCGAATATACCTTCTGTATGTGTACCTGCCAGTCACCTCATACAAGTTCAATTATTGGCCTGTTGCCATAGCAAGAACAAACACTTAGGACAGGCTGCACTCCATATTTGCACTACTGGTTATACTGAAACTGTTTATACTGCTACTGTTCCACATCTACACCCAACTGTATCTTTGGAGAGACTGACTGTAGGTGACATGATCACTTACTGTCCTTATTGTCTTCAGTGTCACTTGTCTCATTCATGTCTTATTAGTGACCTTGTGTGCTGTATGTGATAGTATTAATCTTTTAGTTTTAGTATTAATCTTAGGTAGTAAATACAGTTGTATTAAATGTGCAGGAACGTTTTGAAAGAACCCTCATTTATATGCATTATCAAAGCTAGAAGAAAACTGAAACAATTTAAGCAGAACCTAAGGCTCAGATCTAATAGGACTTAAATGACACATTTACTTTGGTTTTGTTGTTAGTACTAGTTTGAGGTTTGGATTTGCCGAGGCCAAGTACTTAACAGTGACCATCTTTTTCTTAAAGCCTGGAATTATGTTTCTCAAGTGAAGCAGTGGTAAAACAAGCTAGGGGTACGATTTTGAGCAGCTGGATGGCCGATATTTGATGTTTGAAATAATGCTAATCAGTGTGTGGCTCTTTATGCCGTAAGCTGACTGGCATGTGTACTTGTCTCATGCAGATACAAATGTACACGTTGCTGCACATGTTGGAGGGGACGTGCAAGTCATCCTTGCATGGGTATCCTGTTTTTTTTCTGCATTCTATTGTGTCTCTCATATTACTATTTTGTTTTATTCAATAGCTTACATACACAGTTACAGTAATGAAACTTTTATTTTTGTACAATTCTCATAAACCGGACTGACAAAAATAATTTGACTGAAATGCAAAATGACCAACCACACACCACCTTTTTTGTTTTGTAGGGTGTGCTGACACTAACAACAGACAAGCAAGTAACCCCAGCCTGAGTATTTTGACTTGCCTGACTATAACCAACCCTGCAATAACAGTGAGATGTTTATAACAAAAGATGTTTAACAAACTGAATGAGAGTAATAAAGTGTAGGACTATATTGTTAAGGCTTCATTCTATATAAATCTATCAAAATGGCATGTATGATAAGCTATAGGTGTAAAAGGCATTTATAAAGTTAAACTGACAGCCACTTCATGCTTTATAATATATCATGTTTTGCTGCCAAAAATAACAATCTACAGACAATCCACAAAATGTTATGGTTAGTTTTGTTAGACCTTAGTTAGCTAAGTGAGTTACCAGGTCTTTGGATATATGGGGTGGGTATAAGAGCTTCAGCTTGTTACTGGATGTTTACATTCAACTAGGCAGTATGTATTTAAGCAATAGAACACGAGAGGGAGTGTGTTATCGCGAAATAACATCACGGCTGTGATTCGGTCGCAGGCACGA
>JAOUQU010242064.1:0-13649 GCA_028566735.1 Ammoglanis amapaensis
AAACCGGAGTACCCAGAGGAAACCCACGCTGACACGGGGAGAACATGCAAACTCCACACAGAAAGTCCCCAGCCCGATGCGGGGATCGAACCCGGGACTTCTTGCTGTGAGACAAATAGTTTGACAAAAAGATTTCATGTGCAATTATGGGTGTTAAGGACTTTGCTTAGGGGTCCAACTTGGCTGCATTTGGGGCTTGAACTAACCATCACGCTACTACTGTCCATTTTCATATGATAGATAATTTTTTGGGGTTCTTTATAACATAAATCACAAATAATTTGACAGTTGTTGTTAATGTTTTCATTAGAACATTTCTTAAACTTCAGTCAGTCACCAAACTTAAATTGGCTGATGGTCGGTCATTTTACTGTACACGTGTTACAAAAGGTAGAATCCAAATGTTAATCCTTGTCTTGGTTTCACCACCGTTTTATCCTGGCCAGAGCGATTTTTCGAGTTTTATTCATCGTACAGAAGACGGGGAAAAAACTCCAACACAAACCCAAAACAGATAGCGCCTTTGGGATAAAACCCACGTCCGTCTTATCGTTCTAAATCCTGTTAATTAGAATCGTAATATTTCTAGTTAACCATTAAGACCTTTACGTTCTAGATGACGAGCTCCGACCACACCCTACAACCTTTTTCTTCATTTCTCCTCCATTGACTCAATTACAGATAAAAACATGGTGTAGCTCGAACATGCAATCGTACCATTTTGAAACAAGTTAGTCGATTCATTTGTTTTTTTGTTTTTTTTTGCTGAGATGACAAACGGGGTGACAAACGAGCGTCATTTGTACATCGTAGACTTTCACAACAGACTTCCTTCTGTCCACATCTACCATCTTTAAGGTGACATTAAGGGACATTCAGTTCTGATGCTCTGTTCAAGCCGTGCAATTTCTTATAGCTCTTCTGATTGACGTTACACATACCACCATCTTACCGTGTCTTGGTCCGTGCCTTGTATATTTATTACATTTGTATCAGACTGTACATGAAATATAAAAATATGTACTAATATCGTGTATAATCGATACCTAAATAACAGAAGTTATTTGACTTTGAATTATTTTTAAGGCGTGTTTCAATCAAGTGGTTCGATTTCTTATAGCTTTCTTTACAACAGACTAAAATTACAATGTAGTAGCGATAATAGCCCAACATAGCACAGATGAGACATCATCATCTATGTTTCTAGAAGTATATTTCTGGATCCCCTTGCTGCCCCCGTTGATGACCGTTAACATAAAGGTTTTGTCAAGCACGAATTGCACCACCCGATCATTCATAATATGTAATAACTGCTAATAAATATTCCGATACCTGAACGAGGATTAACCATGTAAGGTAAACAAAATACAAAAATACAAGAGAACGAAGCGGCTAAAGATGTTCAGGTTTGCCTGTGTTGATTTTGATCTCTGTTCCACCCACATTAACCCAAATGCTCACCCTCTCAACACCCACCCGGCCATTCCTCTTCGCCTTTACACACACGTATGCAAAACCCATGTGTGCGCGTCACCTCATTTTCACACCCTGCCTCTGACTTCTACACCCACTCCGCCTCCCACGTTGTCTTAATATATCGGTGTGTCGTCTCCCTCTCTCTTTCTCTGTTTCTACACCCATCCTCCTCTCCCTCACTTCTTTTTTTCCTCTCTGAGGCCTTGCGGTTTGATCAGAAGCGGCGCTGTGAACGTCAGGTTCGCTGCCTCCTCACTGTAGAGTCGTCATCTGTCTGTCTGCCTCTCAGTTCTCTGCCATATTTCCACCTGCTGTGACCTCACCTCTGCTGTCAGCCGAGCGTTACACCGCACGGTGGGCGGGAGAGTCCGATGCAAACACACTCCTGAAAGAGAGACTGCGTATGTGTGTGTGTGTGTGTGTGCGTGTTCGCATGGAGAAATTTCTCAGCACACGTTTCGCGTAGGACGTGAGGTGGTGATGTACCGGGGATACCGCTGAGTGGCAAATTCGGCTTACGTCGATAGAGAGAGAGAGAGTCACGCAGCCATAGTTGAGAGAGAGAGAAAGAGAGAGAGACCTGCACCTACATTCTCATGACACTGCACCGTTCTGGCAGTAAAAAAAAAACTGCTGTGTAACATAGCTCCAGAGTGAAAAACTTTATAACAGTGACACTTTATGACACGGACTCAAATACTTTGACATTTAGAGCCTCCAATCAAGTGCGATAATTAAATTTTTAGCATCTAGCAGCTTGCTTTTATCCGAAGCGAAAATAAAATCAGGACTGAACATGTTTGATTTTTTTAAGCAACATTCAGTTAAGGGTCAACATCGCTCAGGGGTCCAACAGTGGCAATTGGCGATAGTGAGGCACCAGGTTACTAATCCAGCATTGAGATACGATTGTTGTGTTCGGCTGATCTTTCCCCCTCTTTTTGTTGACAGTATTGATGTTTTGTGACATCATCTTCCTCCCGAAACGCTCGCTTTGGACCACCGCTGCAGAATGACATTGAGGATATTGTTTAAAACGTTCATGTTGGGCAGCACATACGGCACCGTGTGTCCCCCACCGTGTGTTACCTTCAGCTATTACAAAAATGCTCAAAAAATTACAAATCTATCGTTCATCTACACGTAGGTCTGAGAACCGGCTTTGAGACATTGTTATCTGTGACATGGACCATCGAACGTGCTGTATCATGCTGACATGGTTAAAAACCTCCTTAAAGCATTATAATACAGCATAGCAGCCTGATCAGAGTTCATACGTTTTGTCTATTGTAACGTCTTCTAATGTTTTGTTGTTTGCCCTTTTGCCCTTGCAGTCTCCAGAGAGCAACTCCAGCAGACGGAGGAGTACGACCTGAACGTGGTGCGTCTGTGTTTCCAGGTCTTCCTGCAAGACGAGACTGGACGTTTTAGCATTCCGCTGATGCCTATCATTTCCAATCCGATCTACGACAACCGTGAGTGGCCACCCAAACACACACACACACACACACACACACACACATTTACTCAAATCAATGTATCATTCCAATTGAACATCATTTTGAGCGATTAAGGGTTAACGGCCTTACTTAGAGGCCCGACGGTGGCAACTAGTTGGTAGTCTGTAATCTGTACTCTGTAATCCGGGACGATTTCACATCTCCAATCAAACTAGTGCATGTCTTTGGGCTGTGGGAGGAAGCCGGAGTACCGGGAGTGATCTCACGTTGATGCTGAGAGAACATGCAAACTTATTTTTATTGTATTTAGTAGAAATATGAATGAATATATTGAGCCATCAAAGTTTAAACTCTTTAGGTGCTTAAATCGTGAATCGTGAATGTAAAATATATTGTTTAATATTTGTTTTTAATTCTGAACCCAGAAGTGTTAAATGTCAGAAAGGAAGTGAGTGTGGCCTCATTTAGCACTTCCTGTGCAGGCAGGCTGTGTGTGTGTGTGTTTGTAGAGTGTGTAGCAGAAGCCACGAGTCATTTAAGGACCGAGTGTTTGCAGGATGTGCAGTACACATGAGAAATGTTTTATCCTGGTGATTGATTTGGCACATCAAGCAACGTTAATATGATGCTTGGAGCTTCCCGGGTTCTAGAATTGTTATTTTTTATTTTTTTAGACGCAATCGTCGAAAGAGGAAGTAACAAATCGCCCCACCCTAGGTTCAAAAACAGGACCCGCAAGTCTGTTCTATGCTAGAACGTTCTCAAGTGTGTTGTGTGGCACTTTTGGCTTGTTCATAATGCTGGACCGCGTTATGTGCACAGCGCTCTCTGCACTCCACGCCGTGTAATCATCGAAACAAACACACCACACACAAAAAAACAAAAATGGACAGACCTGAGAAGAAACTCGGACTCGCTTGGGCAGCTACTTAGTCCATTACAACTTCTGGATCAGGACAAGGGCATTTCAAACTTGTTATGAATGCAAACCACAGGATGCTGGCAAGTCGGTCGTGGAAAACACTGGACCCGTCATCCCGGTCAGAGTCACTGTGGGTCCGGTTCTATCACGAAACGGTGACGCATGCAAAACCATGACAGGATATTTTAAACTTTAAAAGCACCATGAAAAGATTTTAGTGTGGTCGTGTGTGTATTTTATTTCAATAGAATATAACAGAATGCCTTTATTTGTCATTACATATGAAATTCCTCCCAACATGGGTCATTGTGCTGATGGGCAACTCCCGGAACAGACAGGGTTATGGATCTCGCTCGAGAACCCAACAGCGACCCCTAATTTTCCGGTTGATAGCCTAAAGCTCTACTCACCAGGCTACCACTGTCCCCTGATTGTATTTATGGGTGTTTATTGTTATAGGAAACGTCAGGTACAAACTAGACAAAGAGCCACATCATTTGTAGGAAATTAAACAGGAACAACTGCTCTTCTCCTGTTATATATCTTATATAAATATCTTGTATTTCACCGAAGGAAAATATTATATATGAGTAATATTAGAATCGCTTTCGTGTATTCCTTTACTTCATAATGTACTTTACTTTAAATGTTTTATATTGACAAGAATTCTCTTTCCAATAGTTCTGACGTAGTCCTGAAAACTGACCATTGTTATTTAATCAATGGTTTTACTCTCCAGGCGCTCCGAACACAGCCGAATTGCGTATCTGCCGTGTCAACAAGAACAGCGGCAGCGTTAAAGGCGGTGATGAGATCTTCCTGCTCTGTGACAAAGTACAGAAAGGTAGAAAATGGCTTTATTTATTTTTGAACGATCAATATGTTTTATAAAAATGCACTTCGATACAGTGTTCCTCATTTATTTCTCCATATCTATGATCCTCCAGTCATGCTTCCATTAATAAAACACATTCCTTCACTCATCCATTACTCTACCCTTATACATTTCATCCGTTTCCTCATTCACATCCCCATTCTTGCTTCCTCATGTTAGACGACATCGAGGTGCGCTTCTTCACCTCGACCTGGGAAGCCCGAGGCTCTTTCTCTCAGGCAGACGTGCACAGACAGGTAGCCATCGTTTTCCGTACTCCTCCATACTACGAGACATCCATCACGTCACCGGTCACCGTCCACATGCAGCTGCGACGCCCCACAGACCAGGAAGTGAGTGAGCCGATGGAGTTCAGATACCTGCCTGATGACAAAGGTAATGCACTTCCCTGCACCGCGCATGTCTATTGTGATGAAGCGCACGCTGACTCGAAAGCCTAATATTAAGGTTTTATTATAATAGGGGTTAGGAGACTGATGCGGGCTGCAGGCAGGCCAGTCCAGCATACACGATGTACAGAACGACAGTATTCCTGATTCGACAAGGTTAAGTGTCTCAACAGAGGCTGATTAGCAGAGCCTGGATTTGAACACCCAGTATTCGGTTTATGGCCCAAAGCTTTATCAACTAGGCTTCACTGTGGCACCACGTCCTGCCAAATTATCCACGATAACATCTGGTCTGAGATCTCACACGAGTCCCTAAATCATTTAAAATCGTTTACGTCAGAATTTAGAAGACACTTTTTCCCATTGTGCTTTTTTTAGATTCATTGGATTTATTCCTCTGCATTAAACCCAATCCGTGCAGTGAAATGTGCATTAATCTCAACGTCCGCTGCTTTATTCATTCGAGAATTTGTTCTTCCTGTAGATCCTTACGGGTGTCGGGAGAAGAAGCGGAAAATAGAGAGTCTAATGAAGATCATTCCGAACTTTACATCTGCACCTCCGAACCCTATGATCAGATCAAAAGCAGTGGCCTCATCTGCTATGATGTCGTCTAGGATTAAAACAGGTAACAACGTCTCTGTTTAATGATAATATTCTATTAAAGAATCATTAACACGTTGGTCTCGGGTAAAAGGTTTGTCTTGCTTTTAACAACATTATTAAAGATATTTAATTTCAATTGACTGGTAATTAATGAATAAAGATTTATGACATAATATCATGACGGTTGTTTAATAATTATAATCATAATAATACTATTTATTTGTAATGCAATTTACATTTTAAAGAAATCACAAAGTGCTACAACTTAGTTTAAATAAGTCCAAGTTTTAATTTCAATAGTAAAATTTAAGATAAGTAGAGACCATAGATAAAAATCAACAGATTTACAGCAGCAAATGTACAATTAAGTTGTTTTTTAAGACACACTGAATTATTTCTGCAGTTTCAGAACATTTTAATAACATCGACACTATTGTACGTTTGATTTATCTTATATTAGACCAACAATAATTGTGATATGCAAATAATATAAATTCATTTATAATCAAGTTAAATTGATTTGTATAGCACTTTTTACAATAGACATCGTCTTAAAGCGGCTTTACAGAGTTAAAGACCTCCATACCAGCAATTAGAAGCAAGCCTAGAGCGACTGTGGCAAGGAAAACGTTTATGAAAAAATTCCAGGAAGAAACCTTGAAGGATCCAGACTGTAAAAGATTTAACAACCAAAAAAAACATTCTTGATGGTGATGCTGGGATACCAGATTGCGTTCTCATGTGTCAGTTCTGATACATGATATATAATCAACATCACAGTTATATAAAATATAATATCATACTTTCTTTCACAGAGCCAACAAACTTTTATGCAAAGCACCCTGGGATGATGCGACCAAATCAACAAAACGCCTACAACAGTAAATATCAGGTGTCCCCCATGATGGCTTCCACATCTCCAGCTCCGGTATCATACCATCCGGTCAACTGGCCCAGTCCTACGCTCAACTTCAACCAAGCCGGTAGTAACCCTGCACCAAGTAACGGAGTCAACATGCAACAGGTTAACTCGGTTCCGACGAGCACTGGAGAAAGAGAAAGCAGTCTTCCTTTACTCAGCTCAATAGATCTGGAGTTCCTCGACCCTCAAGGCTCTTCGGTTAACCAACCTTGCCACGAACAACAGGAGCACAGTGCCCACAGTGCCCAGCATTCCCAACAGCAAGTCCACAGGAAGAACGTCATGCCTGCAGAAGAAAGTAGCTGGTACAACTACGCATCCGGGTCACATAACGGGGCTTCAAATACAACAGGGTTAATGGGGACAAGCTATCAGTATCCAGAGAACCAGGATGGTGATGATATCCTTCAGAGTCTGGTGGGCTCATTGACATCTAATTTAAAACAAGAGTCTCCAGGGCACAGTGGCATGACCATGCTGGATCCTGCCAGCTCCACCGCTGACTGTACGCAGTCCTATACGTTGCTTAACTACCCTGCAACCAACAACGGTAATCAAGATGCGCAGAGACAAGCTAATAGAAGCACCGGTGCCAACGTTATAGAACAGAGAAATCCACAGATTCCATTGTACCACATGTCTGGCATGACTGATCCCATAAACTGGTACTTTCCATTTGGTGGTGAATAAAAGAATGTGTTATATATTTAACACTGTGCCTAATTATATGGAATAAGAGTAGTTGAGGTCTGGTATTTATATCCATCAAGGTATCTGTATGAAACGGTTATGCTAAAGGTTTTTTTTTCTATTATTATTATTTTATATGTACTACTATAATAGGTACTACGTTTTTATTATCCAACAACAATAATAATACAATTGTTTTTGGTGTTGAGTTAAAAGTGGCCATTGCCAGGCCACAAGCGCCATTATTGTCCGATACAACTTTTATATTACAAAATTAAGTGTATATAAGTTTTTAAAGCTCATTTTTGGGAATTCTGGAAAAATCTGTCTGAACTTTCTCAAATGTGGGAAAGTAAGTCTGTTCTCTGGAACTTGCAGGGATCCTCGAACCCTGAGTAATGACTATGTCATAATAAACACACGTTCTTTCCAAAGTTCTCAAAATACTGTTAAAGCCTTTCGAAAATGACTTTCAGATTATATGATTATATATGATTATTAACGGAAGAGATTATTGTATAAACGGCTTCATTTATTCATACGTTTTACTCTTTACGTTTTCACTGTGATGCGCTGCCTCTGTTTCCATTTTACTCGTTTACTCGTTTCCGCTCTCGTGATCGCAAAATCGTGATTTCTGAACTGATATTTGACATTTTTCTTAAACCTGTGATTTGTTTTTGATTTCGTTTTGTACTTTTATACAATAAAGCGATAAAGAATCATCTTTGTGCTGTTGTGTTCGAATTGCTTTTTACATTTGGTGAGAAAGGAAAGTGGTGCTCTTCATTTGAAAATAAATAGTCATAGTGGTATCATGACCGCTCTTAAATGTAACGGAGCATTTTGCTATTGTTACTTCATAAATAAAATAAAATGTTCAGTATGATTGAGCTGCTGAACAGTGAACGGTGTTTAATAAGAGCATTAAAAGTAATCGCAGTTATTTCCTAAATAAATATTTTAAATCGTATGAACAGTGATGGACGGAGGTCATTCTTATTCTGAATTCTGTCTTGCTGTGGCCTGGTGCTTAGAGCACTGTGTTCGTGATCTGAAGGTTGCTGGTTCGATTCCGAGGTCACAACAGGTCATGACCGAAGTGCTCTTGTGCGAGGGATAGAATCCCTGATTGTTCCTCGAGTGCCATGACTAGGGCTGCCCAACGCACTTAGCATGTATGCACACTACTGCCCCCTATTCCCCAGTGTGTTTTCACTAGTGAGTATAAATGTGTGTTTAACTGCACGGATTAGCTTCACAGTGGTGAATATTGGTATTATAAACTCTTATCAATTCTGATGTACACACATGATCAGTTCAGACAGAAATTAAAATAATTCAGGTGTTTGTCGCATAACAAGCGTTATGACATTAGTACACGTGTCTTAGGCATCGACCGTCTATTGTTGGATTTTTATTTGGTTAATTGCTCAACTTCTTTCGTAATTCTGGATTGTTCCGTATCAGAACTGTGAAGCAATCAGCACAATTGTCCTCTTTCATTTTCTTTTTGTGTAGTGTTAGTTTTGCTAACACACATAGTAAATTGAGTTCTGTTATGGTGAGGACTGTATCACGGTGAATTATGAGTGCCTAGTGCATGATGCATATGCTTACGATGTTTTATAAATGCAAATGTATCGGTAGATTTAATGATAAATGACAAACTGTTCAGTACATCTAATATTGTCATGGTTAGTCGACACTATATGAACTACATTGGAAGAAGTTGCGATATTGCTGCATAGTTAAAAGACTATTAAAGTAACTAATTAACAGTTAATTGTGGTAGACTGGTAGATACGAATGAGATTTTAGCAGATATGCAGTGATATTGGAGCACAGAAAGTAAAAATATTAACCAACTAAGAAGTACTAGTAACTTATCATCTCAAAGAAGTAGAGTGTAAAGTAATATGTAATATAATGATGTCATAATTTGTGGAACCTGGTGAAGCTGAATAACACTTTGCACCTTTAGAGCTGACAGACTTTAAATCATCCCGATAACTGAAGCGTAACGACTGACTATCCTACAACAATAAACATCTCTGGTGCAACGTCGTGCAAATATCAGCTCCTGGTTTAAAACAGCAAAGACTTGTGGGATTGTTCCTTAATGACGCTTCATCCTGAGAGTCTCAGAAACAGGATCTGACATGTCGACCGGCCTGAAGAGCTGCACAATTTTGAACCAATATCGTTCTTAACAATCATCTGTCATCTAGGTTTTAGTACAAGTAATCGTTTTATAGTGTGTGAGTTACATGTTTAACTAGAGATCAGTGTGGAATGTAAAAGCAAATAATAAAATGGTTTAACACAAAAAATACAAGAGTACAAAAATAATTAAAAGGTTCTCCAAAGAAGAATACAAATGACCAACGTTGCTGTCAAAAATTATTTTTATATTGAGGTTTAATTATCATTACATTCCCTTTGAATACTTAGAATATCAAAATAATTAAAATGATGGTTATAATGAATTCACATGCTTGTGTGATTTAGCTGCTTATTACGATAGGCCTGTGATTTTAAAATATTAATAATCCTCAATACATGTAATAAATAAACTCCTTTTAGTGCTTTTAACACACCTAGAAAACATTCAACCGTATTTGAACCTAATCTATTCAGTTAAGCACACGCTAGTAAATGCACACTAGGGGGCAGAAGTGAGCCCGCGTGAACGTTGTGGCGAGCCGCCCTAGCCACGGCACCCGGGGAGCAGTTAGGGATTCGGTGCTTCGCTCAAGAGCACCAGTTGTGATCTGTCGGGTCTGGGAATCGAACCGGCAACCTTCCGATCACAAGCCCAGGTCTCTAACAACCACATACGGTTGTTGATGTTGTTAAAAGTGTTATTAAAAAAGTTGTTAATTTGTTGCTACATTTGTTGTGAGGTTTTTGTTTATTACATTGAAGCAATCGGTGTTAAATATAGACGTATAAATATGCATTAAAAGTTCAGTATAATAAACTCAGTTGTGAGTTGACGATTGAAAAGATTGAAGACGCGATCAGACCGATCAGACCGACATCGATCTATCAGTAATGATGCCGTAATACATGAGAGATAAACATGATACTTTTCACCCGACATCGATTATAGAAGCAGATAAATCTTCCAGCGTTTCGATGTCAATTACCTGCGAACTACAGACTCCATCGCTGACAGAATTATCAAGAAGACTTTGCTGTTTCCTGTCGAGGTGTAGCACACGAAACCACAAACATCAAAACAATTCAGCCATGGGCAGGGCACAAACACATAAACAGTGAGATTAGCTAAATGATTTTGTTCATGACGACGATGCCTGAGATTAATTTTCTGTGTCATGTGTGTAAGATTTGTAAGTGATAAATGAGATGTCAAGTTCAAATGTGAAGACTCAGCAAGATTAACAATGCAGAGCAAAAAGGTAAGAAATAAACGAATCAGCCTAAATCAGTCAATCTGGTTTGTTTTCTCATCAAGTGACTTTAATAAGCTTTAAGAAAGAATTTGTTGTGCTCCTGGGATTGTTCTGCAGATCAAAATGTTTGCATCGTGCTGAGAAAAGTCTTATAAATCTTATACTAAGCTAAAAAAATATCGTATATTATGCTAATTATCATGCTAAATAAAGCAATCGTTTGTGACATCTGTCTGTATATATCGCTTACGGATAGCTTGTCTGGACTGGAACAAGGTCAGGACGAACATCATGTCATAATCAATCTGGATTCAGAAATTGTGAGCAACATTTCTGCCCTGGATCAGTGCCAGTAGACGTAAGTTCGGGTGGAACTGTGCTCGTCGTGAATAGCGTTTATGCCCTGGATCATTGCCAGGGCAGAACAGCATCGTAATCACTTCCAAGCAGTCTCCTCCCATGTCCTTCATCACAAGTCCACACACATCACACGTCGTAATAAAGGGGTTAGTATACCTGCTCAGTGTGTGTTTCGGTCAGGTCCTGAAGAATGAGGAAGTTACAGGATCAGGTTTCAAAACCCCTCACAGTTTGCACAAACATTGCAGCCCAACAGTTTGACTCGTATTCCAGTAAGAACCATCAAACTGCTCACATTTATTAAAACATTTATCAAAACATTTATTCTTTTTTTTATTAAGAATACCTTCTATACACAGTTGAATTAATCCTCCCAATTTAACCCAATCCGTGCAGTGAAACACGCACTTACACACTTATGCTTAAGATCACACACTAGGGGGCAGCGATGATCACACATGCCCGGCGCAGTGTGCAATCCTAGCCACAATGCCATGAATAATTCCAGAAGCGAACCGACAACTTTCCGATTACAAGCCCAGTTCTTTAATCACCCAGCCACGGCTGTCTTTTTACTAATTGGTCAAACTAATATCTGAGATAATAAATGTTACTTAACTTTAGTATTAATTAAGTTCCAGTAGAAAGGTGATTAGTTTTATCTATTGTCTAAACTGCACGTTTATCAAGTTCTTTTTTTCCTGCACAGACTTGAGGAACCTGAGAGATGCAGTAATAGATATTTTTTCACTCCCATTAGAAAACCATCCTTGTCAAACTTTGCTTGATCCCGTTATTGATTTTGATGTATTATTTACAGACTAAATACTATAAATTTCAATAAAAATTTGTTATAATCTACAATTGCGGCACGGTGGCTGAGTGGTTCAGCACTGTCGCCTCACAGCATGAAGTCTCGGGTTCGATCGCCGGGTCGGGCTGAGGACTGTTTGCATGTTCTCCCCGTGTCAGTGTGGGTTCCCTCCGGGTACTCCGGTTTCCTCCCACAGTCCAAAAACATGCACTAGGTTGATTGGAAATGTGAAATCGTCCAGTAGTCACACAAGATCCCACCACTTACTGGTTGTTGTCGTCAGGAAGGGCATCCGGACGGAAAAACTCTGCTCCAAATATTAACGTCCGACCCCAGGAACTGGGAAAACTGGATAAACGAATAGATAGAGAGAGAGAGAGAGAGAGAGAGAGAGAGAGAGAGAGAGAGAGAGAGAGAGAGAGAGAGAGAGATCCGCTACTGACTGGTTTAAAGTCTCAACCCTTTCGTTACGTAGGCAAAATGGCAACATTCAGTGTACGTAGTGTCTATAGTGTCATACTGTATTTGATCTGAGTACTTTCAGTTCGTTGAGAATGATCGTGTTTGTCCGCCGCACTTTGTGAAGCACCTTGGGCGACCCGTGAGACTACCCACTGATCCACTGTGTCGCCCGAAATAAATAAATAAATACTTTTTTTTAAATGTTATAGCCTCCAGTGACATCTGAATTATTTCTGGCTGCCGCTGGTACTGATTCCTTTAGAAAAAGAGACATTCTGTAACTAGTCATTGTTCTGATGCTATTGTGTTCGTTTTTAGCGGCTGCTTGGATGACGGAGCACTGAGGTTTAGGATTTTTGGTTTGGTACTGGTCCAGGGCCCATCACTAAATAACTCCATAATACTCCATATTTAATAATCCACCTATTGTGTGAACACTTTAAATGATGAACGTTTTGCTTGCATAATTTACAGTAAATTCAGGATTAAGGATTTTTTAATACAAACCGTAACTATAAGCAAACAGTCAAAGTCAAAGCCAAAAACTGCATGTTAGAACATCGGGAACCATACAGGTCCCGTATTGCTTCTATTTAGGAGGTCTGCAGAGTAAACATCCTGATCAAAGAACAGAAAGAAGCAACAGTACCTGTGTAAGCCAAGGTGTTGTCTTCATTATGTCCCGAAGCAGGGACTGGAGTGACCCCATCTTTAGCAGCCTCCTCAGTGTCCGAGTCTGTTGAAAGTAACACAGGAACTAAGATTTCCGAAAACGATCCGGGTTGCAAAGTGGGTCTCGAGCTTCCCCGAGTTACGTGACTGAACAACACGAAAGCCCAGAATAAACGGCAATTAAAAAGACAACATGAGCGTCTCCGGGCCCACATTCTTTCATCCGAGTGTAGGACGGATTGTAGGCCGATGTAACTGATCAGAAAATGATGCGACAGCTCGCTAATACACACAACAGCGTAGAGTGATGCAAGCAGGAGCCATGGGTTGGTGGAGAAAAACAACAGATCAGTGAAACTTTGTGTGTGTCTGTGCCTGAACGTTCCCTGAATAAATACGTGAATATTTGTGTGTGTATAGTGAGGGTGTATTTCTGGCCCCAGACTCGTCTCTCGAACATATGGGCAGAATCCAGACCACCCACTCCAAGTACACACACACACACACACACACACACACACACACACACACACACACACACACACACACACACACACACACA
>JAOUQU010242274.1:0-13642 GCA_028566735.1 Ammoglanis amapaensis
TCAACTTTATTTATATAGCGCTTTTTCCAATAGACATTGTCTCAAAGCAACTTTACAAAATGCAGGACGAACAGAAATCCCTGTGTCTGTACTTTCTCTGTCTCTGCAACTGACATCTGTTTCGTCATCAAACATCTGTTCAGGTGTTTAGTGTATTCGCCCAGTGTGTCCCACTGTCACCCTACCTAGGTAAAACTAGATAACAGAACAGTTATTACATGACCCTCATCCTAATAATTCATTTTATTAGTTTTTAAATTTGTTTTAACCTTGATTAATTTCTTTGCACACTATGTACACAGCAAATGTAGGGCTGAATATAAAAATAGCTGTTAGTATTCAGTTATACATTTATGAAGTTTTTTGTCCTGTGAATCTTGTATCTTCTTAATGTTTTTATGTTGTCAAATATATATATTTTATATATATTTTATTTTTTTCTATGTTCCCTATGCACTGGAAACCATCACAAATTTACTAATTTTCCTGTTTCTGGTTTATTCTGTCGCGTTATTCTTATATATTTTAGCGACTCATCCGGGATATTAGCTTTCCCCCTTAAAAATGTAAGAAAAATCTAAGAGGAGTAGTTAGATTACTGACCATAGATTTAACAGTGATTGTGTCTGAATCAATCCAGTGTGAGTCAAGAGATGCCTTTAGTCCCACCGTAACTCTAAATAAAGTGTAATAAATAAATACATATATTAGAATTAGAGATTTGTTTCTATCTTTTTTTGTACCTTATGCATTTTGCGAATGCAAATTTTAAATGTGCCCATAATGGGTGTTTTACCAGTGACGTTTGTCACAATATTTCTGTATTTTGTGGCACATCATCCAGGATTGTGATTCCCACCAAGAATATGATAAACTTGATATACAGTAATTGTGACTAAGTTTTGACTATTTTAGTTTTAGGTTTTATACTATTTTACCTTTCATCTAGGATAGGCTCCAGTCTCACGACTACGACTTGTTTTAACCTGTTTTTAATATTTTAGTACTCTATGCTGGAAGACGTAAGTCTAAAAATAGAATCATCTTTATGAGTTATGAATTAGCTCTGTCGATAAATTTCAAATTTACCCTTGACGTGTGTTCAGTCAGGAAAAGAAATCCAGCCAGAGAGAACGGAGGGAAATTCAGGTGTTACCGTTCGTGCTGGCGCTGGTGCTGGTGGTGGCTCTTCATCTATGATTCAGGAGGTTAGTAAACACCCCCCACTTCCAGTCTATCCTTGGTTCTACTCTACTGAAACCCAACCTGCATTAACCTTTTTAACATAGTGAACTAACATTAGCCCAATCGTTCTTTGTGTTGACACATTATACTAATACTTAAGTATGCGTGTAGGAAAATGTGTAGGAAAATGACTGAAAGGCACTGTTGACCGTTTTCTAATCTCATTGTTCGTTTTCTCAACACTTGATCTTGTCCAGTGTTACATTGAGTCCCAAGGAAGGAAACACCCTAGACAGGTTGCGAGACACACAAACACACAAATACACTTACTCCCATGTAAGGGAGCCTTAGTATCTGCAGTTGGACGTAACAAGTCTAGATTTTTTAATAACCCTTTCACCATGTTGCTTTTTACACACAGCAAATTGATCTCTTCGCATTTTATTCAGTCCATGCAGTAAAACACATTTGCACACAGTACTAAACACACGTTAGTGAGTACACATGACCAGAGTGGTTGGCAGCCCTAGTAACAACACCCGAGGAGCGGTTAGAGTTTGGCTCAAGTGAACTTCAGTTTTTAACCGGCAACCCTCTGATCACAAGCTCAATTCTCTAACCACCAGGCTTCGGCTGTCACAGTGTGAAAAAAGTACTAACGAATTGTACAAAAAGTGGAAAAAGTGCTAATAAAAAGTAATATAAATTTTATTACTTTTACTCAAATGAAACTCAATTAAAATGTAAAAGTTATTCATTTAAAAAATTACTTTTTAAAAGTTCAAGGTGAGCTAGTCATATTTGTGTAATGCAAATCAGTCACGGATGATTTTAAATATTTTTTAAGCTCAAAACATGCTTTAGTACAAGAGTACAGATTGTACAATCTGTTTTAAAAAGTATAAATACACTAAAAGACTACTCAATTACCAAAGCACCAGAGCAAATTCATGTAGATATAGGTAGAGCACCCACACTCCTCAGGGGAATTGAGAACCCCTTTCTGCATTGGGTATAAATCTAATTTTGTGTTGTTTTTTATTTGTGGTTAATAACAAAATGACGATTGACAGCAAAGAGGTCTTGGATCTTTCTGTGTGGAGCTTGCAGGTTTTACCTGGGTGAGTGGTGGGGGGTACTGGTTTCTACCCACAGTCCAAAAAGAAGCCAGTTAGGTGTTTTAAGGGTACAAAATATTTTAATTCGGGTGGAAAATCGAAAGACATTCTAAACCTTTTATTGTTTTGAGCCATTCTAAAGTGGTCTTGATTGCGGATTTTGAATTATGATGCTGCTCTGTCACCCAACAGCACTTCACCTAATGGATACTGACCAGCAAACATTTTCCTTCAAGATTTCCTTATATGCAGAAAACTTGTGGTTTTGTGGTCAATGTGACCAGTTGTCTAGGTCCGCCTTGACCATTGTACACTCACCACTTTGTTTGACTGCTGGTGGGATGTTCTTACGGTGGAATGTGGTGTTAAATTTACACCACATGTAACTGGACCCTTGTATTCCAAAAAGATCTACAGAATATTATCTTAAAGCTTTTGAATTGATGCCATTTTCGCCTAGTTTTTGCTGGTGTTAGCAAGTGACTCTTGCAGTTCTTGAAAACTGCCCAGGTTTTTCAATAGACAGGCCACTCCTGGGAAGATTTAAATGGATTTGTTTTGCATCCAGATTTGAATATTCTTGGATCGTTGTATCATTCTGCTTTTTAAGAACTTCTAGCCGGATTTACCTTGTCAGGCAGGTTTTCCTGATCTGATTTGAGTCAACAGGTCGAGCAGAACTCATGCCTGGGCATATCAGAAATTAAACGTAATTGTTTGATGAATTTACTTCATTTGGGTAATTATTTGTAACATAGGGAAGGGCATGGATGAAATTAAATGCATTGTATAAAACTTTTACTTACATTGACTTACACTTTTGTTTGATTACAGATGTTACAAACCCACAATTTTGTTTTATGATACCTTGAGTCTTGTATTTTAGGTCTACAACAAGTTTTAAAATGTTTTAGAGCTAGTAAACATTAAATACTTACATTACATTGATGTGATTTCAAACAAGTCATAACAAAAGCAGTATCCAGAAAAGGGAAGAACCTGAGATCTAGACATTCCTGGATGTCAACAAATGTGTGAGAAAATGAATAAAATTGTAAATCGAAAAAAGGTGAAATGCTGATGAATCTGCATAATAATGTTGAGTAATTCACTAAATAATCTATTTGAATGGACTTAATCAAGAACTATTATTCATCAATAACTTACAGTCTAATCATATAAGCAAGGGGTTACTTATGACATTACTGATTACTGTTGTCAATATGAAATTACATTTACAGCTCTCTTTACTGTGAGAAAAGCTTTATTTTCTGGGATCTGAGGCATATGGGATGAACTGGCAAAGAAAATAATTGCAATATAAAAAGGTTCTTTGTTCAGTAGGGCAATCAGCTTCTAAAGTCGTGCTTAGAATGTTTTCTTAAAACTGACCGACACTTACTTTTATACAGGATAAACTTACACTCACATGCTAAAATGATTTGCGAGTCCATAAAACTAGTGGTGGCAGTAAAAGGGGAGGAGGTGCTGGAGCAGCACTCATTCACGGTAGTGAAACAGGCCACGATAAACAGGCTTTACTTGATCTCGAAAGCTTTTCGTTAAACAGATCAAGAGCAGACTCGAAAAGTATTCAGACCCCTGAATCACCTTTTTACAAAGACGTAAAAGCATTGAACAAAAAAATGTGTGTGATGTTATATTTACAAAAATATAAAAACTTTCTTAGCACTAATTCGAGTAGCACCATATCCTGGATTATAAAGTAATAATAATGCCTATGATATGTCCACAACTCAAATGGAGTCCACATTACATTTTAAAATGTATTTACGATAAGAGAGGCATCCAATTGCAAAGAAAACTATTCTTACTGTAGTAGCCCCAAAGGCCCAGGATTTTTTTTAAATGAAGCACATGTGAGCACAGCTAAATAAACAACTGCAACATTTTGTGGTGACAGTTTGATCTTCAACGCAACAATAAACACAATCTCAGTCTTTAATTTTCCTTGATTTGCCCAGTCAAATCTGAGACTTATAACAACCCCTTGGAATATCTGACCCAAAATTGGAATTCTGCAAAAACTGCTACACTGTTTACGTAGTTGTAAACAGGTCTGTTTGTCAATAACCAAATTTGAAAACATGCCATGCACGTAGTAAACAAAATTGAACAATAATCCTGTTTTAGTTCCAGAAGTATACATTATATACAACAACTGAGTTCGTATAATGATTTACTGTCTCCAACATCTTGGCAGTTTGTTCAACAATGAACTCATGTCTGAGTCTGTATAAACAGTCGCCAAATGTAAAAATATTTTATGACTCTAGTGTAGCCCAAGCTAGAAAAAAGCCAGCAAATAAGCTACCGTATTTTATGGACAATTAGGCCCACTGGATTATAAGGCGCAATATAAATGAAGGCAATATCACCGGTATACTTTCATACATAAAATGCACCAAAATAGATCATGCACTAGCCGATAAAAAACAGTAACAGTAAACAAAGCAAGCGAATACGATAAAAATCCTCGTACACGGAACCACATGAGCTAGAACCGCTCAATAAATAATTTAAGGAACAGCAGCAATACAAACAATGAAAGTGTATAAATACAGTAAATTACAAACAACTGTAAGCAATAAGTTAAAACTCAAGAGATGGCAAGCATGAGACGTGATTGGTGGAGCCCGAACATATGATTAGATGAGCTGCATTCTGGGATTTATGGTCCTGCGGAAGCGTAAATTCCCTAGTGAGTCAGTGAGAAACTGCATAAGTAGCAGCGTTACATACAAAATACAATACAGTAGTCATAATGATCCAATAATCCATCAAGCAGTGCCGCTTCATAGCGTACCAACTTGTCATACTCAAACATTTTGACAGATTACCGACATGTACAAGATAAAATCCATCTACCACATACAATCACATCAAATCAGTTTAAGCCAGTAAGAACAACCAGAATTCATACATAGTCCGAAATATACTGTAATAAGCCTGCCACCAGAATTTTCTCAGGTTTTAGACTCCTTCCAACTGGTCACATTTTGTGTTTCTGTTTTGGTTCTTTTTATAAGGTAATCTCGGTCTCAAAACAATTTTGTGCACTGTACTGCTGACTATAACCTAAACATTATTATAGTGAAATGCCGTTTAACATTAGCACAACAAGTGCTTGCATAATGATTATCTGGCTTCTTATTAACTGTCTGGTTGAGAATAACAATTTTAGTATTGTAAACAATTTAAATAGTTGTAAACATTTATTAAAGTTCCAGAAACAATAGGCAAATGTGAAAACATTCCAAGCATACAGGGTAGTTCAAGGTAGCCTGCTTTAGCTCCATTGTTTAAAATTGAACTTTAACATAAACACAAAGACTGATCTTACATAATATTTTTTTTCTAAAACATAATAATGCAGTTTTAGTGTTGTAGTACCAAAACATCTTGTGACAATAGTGTACTTGAAGTAACAAATATTTTTTTGAAAACAAAACTATAATAGCCAAAAATACGATGTCAGATTTTATAAACAATCACATAACACGTTTTTATCATAATCGGCAAGTTTCATCATAAAATAGCCTCTAGTTTGAAATAAAAATGACAGTGCAACGTCTGTACTGTGATGATAAATATAACTTACATTAGCACAACAATCCAGAGCTAGCATAATGTTAATGTTTAATTGGCTTCTAGTTCTGTATTAAAAAGTACGGCTGTAGAAAAAAATAATGTTATTATTAACAATAGCTAAATGTGGAAACTATCCTTGACTGTACCGTAGTGTAGTTAAAGTAAGCAGATTATCTAAACATTACAACTGCTCTTTTAATTCATTATTATTACATATAATCTTCGGTGATGATGATATTACTGTTTTTTTTTTTATTTAAAAAATTCTTGATAACATTTGAAAACATCTGGTGTTAGGTATTAACCTAACTCTCCTGAATAAAACACTTTATATTCTTACTGTTTCTATGCTCATTACATTCATTGCAGCAGTTTGTTTAACACATTTTAAATAGTTGTAAACATATTTCAGTGTGTGCAAGAATCATTTATTGTAGTCAAGTTTAGCAGATAAGTTACTGGTCAGATAATAAGAATTAACCATTTAACAATAGCACGACTGTATCAAAACAGCATAATAAAAGTTACACAATTTCTGTAGGTACTGTAGGTAATATTTGACCTTTGCATTAATTTAAACGTTTTACTATCTATAATAATAATTACATAGTTTTTCCTCACAAACAGCCCTTTTCACACTATTGAAATGTGAGACTAGTTTATGAGTGGGCCCCTATGGGGTGATCCCAGACCAATAAAAGTTTATAACCAATGGAATAGAGGAAGTAATTTGTAAAGAAACCAAAGCCACCAATTAAAATTTGAATCACTTTATTGGCCAGGTACACTTGCATGTAGAACGAATAACTTGGTGAGTCGAAATTTGGTGAACATTATAGAAATGTGGATGGATATACATACCCTACAGAGAGCTGTGGGAGAGTATTAAAATATTGTACTTAAGTAAATGTACTGTTACTTTGTTGACTTTTTAAAAGTATTCAAGTTACTAGTCTAGAAATCTACATACAAATAAAAAGTAACTTAAAGTAACCCAAATTTGAAAACATACAATGCACGTAGTGAACAAAATTGAACAGTAATCCTGTTTTAGTTCCAGAAGTATACATAGAAATTACTGAGTTACTTCTTTAACAGAATTGGGGCATTGTGTCTACAAAGAGGACAAACTTGTATATAAATCTCACAATAGTTATTTTAATTACCATTAACATTGATATAATAGTTAAACAGGGTAATGTATCCATAAAACCTTTTCAAACTCTTTAACATTTTTATCAGTTATTTAATATTAATCTAATAATGTATTTTACTAATAATTTAAAGTATTACTTTATCATTAAATCATAAAAATGGTTTATATTATGACATATGAATGTGTGTTCACATGAGTGTTGTGTTGCCAGATTGATAGTATTAATACATCCTATGGGAGTAGTCATTAAAATATCTAAAAGACTTTTGGCTAAAACCCAATGGATTTCGGCAGCCATATTTACAGCAGCATTAAGTAATAATTAATGAGTAAGCTCTACTACATTTGACATTTTTTGCGAGACATGTTCTGCGAGTACTACCATTGCCCCTTAAATGCCCAGACTTGAAACTGATTAAGCATCTGCTGGAGCAACTTGATGTTTTTGTTTGCTATATGGATCGTCTCTTATGCCCCATGTATGAGCAGTTATGTGGATTCACTGCAGTCAGATCTGGTTGGACTGGTCTTCTCATTAAATGTTCTGTCTTTTGTAGACTTGATCTAGTACATGGTAGATTAATACTTAAGACGCCCAAACTATAAAAGAAAACACATGTGAAATGTTGAAGTAAACAAAAAAAAATATTTTAGAAGTAGACACTTTTTGCATAGATGCTTAGATGGCCATTTTTGCTGTTGGTGTTCTCTCAGTCAGTTTCCCAGAGGTGCTTAGCACATATTCGTTGTTTTGTGGTCCAACTTATCACAAATGATCTCAAATGGGATAAGGTCAGGAGATTATGGAGGCCATGTCATCTGACACATTATTATTCTCTTTCTTAGTTAGATATTACTTACATTGTCTGGAGGTTTGTAAAATTTAGAAAACCTTTTGAATAAAGAAAATTTATTAAATAACAGGTGCTTCCAAACTTATGACCTGTAATGGGGATAATAGTTTAAAATCATTGTGTGGCAATGATGATAACTATTAGAAACAACACAAGGTTTTCGGAAAAGACTTTTGAAATTCGTCTAACAACAAAGAGGCCTTGGCGTCCTCCACCATTCTCTCTTTAGTGAACTGAAGCCCTGAAGCATTTACCAGAGCATACCTATTCAAACAGGTGGTGGCCAGCAAGAGATAACTTAGCAGGAGCAAAACCAATCCCAACGATAACAGTGATGTAAGTACAGATTCTATGATGGCTGTGTACATTTCTTTTGGACTTTGTGACACACTTGAAGTTTATTAGCATGTGGGTGGGCAGGTATTTGAATAAAGTGATGACATCAAGTCTGGAGTCGTCGATATACACTTGTTTATAATTATGAAGTATAATTATTTATGTATATTTGTGTGTGTGAGAGAGAGAGGGAGTGTGTATGTGAGGGTTCTTTTCTATTTTTTCTATTATTCTAGATTATAGAATAAAATAGCACCTGATCAAGAACAAACATTTTAAAAATAGAGAATTCTCTTTAATTTTTTGCTGTACACAGAAATATATGACTGTACAGTTTATATTGAAATTATAATATTTATATAATAATATTATAATTATATTATAATATTTATAATTTATATAAAAATTATAATTCATACTAAACGCTCAGCCATAACTCAAATAAGCACCATTATTCCTTTACAGTGAAATCATTTGTAGTCCTGAGTAATTTCAGTTTCCAGGCCAGCCCCTGTCCCTTTAAGACACCGTAGTAAGGCGATCCTATTTAATCAGCATCGGCTCCTGTGAAATCTAACATGAGCCTGCTGACACTTTGTTTCTGTTTAGCATTAGCAGAATCTGATGACCTGTGACCTACTTATAGTTGTGAGCCCCCACTCCCACATACATACACACACACACTGCCCCCACTACGCTATGTCATAAAACCGGTATTTGCAGCTCCTGGATCCTATAGTAGGTCAGAGATCATTATAAAGATTAAAGAGAGAGAGAGAATCTGGAATAATGACAGGTACATCTGACATGTAAACAGTTTTAGCAATTACAGAGCTTCTCTCTCTTTGTGTGTGTGTGTGTGTGTGTGTGTGTGTGTGTGCTTAATGGGAGGGTGTGTGTGTTTAGTGGGAACACTGTTGTCATGGTTTATATTCGAACATGTAGCTATAGACACTCGTTACTGTTCAATCTGTTCGGCTTCTGTGTTGCGGGGTCACATGACCTGGAGTTATGTTTCAGTGTCTTCAATAATTTAGGACCAGTCCAAGAAAGCTCCGGTTTGAGGCCTTTCTCTGTCAATAATAAATGCTATGTTGCAAACAAGTAATCAGCGGCAGTTTGCGAATGGTGGGACTCGATACGGCAACCTTGTGAATATTACTGCAGTTGAATGTTGATTGACTCGTTTGCTTTCATGCACATTTCACAGCTGGAAGTAAGTCTAGACTGCAGGCAGGACAATCTAGCACCCAGAGATGTGCAAAAAACCTAAAAATATTATTTTGTTTTTGTTTTTCGTAATAACGTATCTGTATCAAATGTGCTGCCAAAATAATATAAAAATTGTTTATTCGATATAACGTTATGTAATAAAATTTAAGTATTTTTAAATTGTAAATGGTCTAATAATAATTAATCATGATTTTAAAATCAAATACAATTATAATTAAAATGATCACAATAACAGAAGCAGTGTTATAGTATTAGTATAAGTTATATTATCAATATTAATATGTATTATTATTATTATTATTATTAATAATAATAATAATAATAATAATAATAATAGCATTAATACCAAATAATAAAAGTAACAATAATTTATTGTTATTAATCATAAAAATGATTATTAATATAGTATATTATGATTTTAAGAATTAATAATAATATTAATAAAATGATATTATTAGAAGCAAAAACAGTCTAATCTAATATAATATTGTTGTGTTTGTTGTGGTGGCATATTGACTCATTATCTCAGAACTTGAGGTGGAGCAGGAGGCCTTTCTGCAGATTATCTCCTCATGTACATGTGAGTTTCTTGTGGGTTCTCCGGGTTCCCTCAAACAGTCTATAGACATTCAGTCAGGAGTAAGTGCGTGTTTGCTTTGTCATGGACTGACAATCTGTTTATGGGCATTAGCAGTGTCACCTCACATGTGACCCGGCGCTGTCACATGAGAAATTGATTGGATAAATAAAATGCATTATATATATTATCTAATAAAAAGCAACTGTACATGTGTTCCTTATTTGCTGACTTTTGTTCATTGATTCTACGTCAGTGTCACTTCACCGCACGACAGGCCAGTCATTAATGTATCCAAAGTGTGTAAAACATCATAACATGCCAAAAATTTATTTAAAATCGATATGTAGACAATAAAATATCATCACAGTTTTTTGGGGTTTCTTTGTTTACTAATGAGAGTCACACTAACGAATTTCACTGCTTTATTGCAGAGCAGCATTTTTGGTTAGATAGCTGTTACATACTCATTAAATGAGAACCACAAACCGAAGTGAATGAAAGCTTCTCCTTTTTCAAGCATTATGATGCTACGTGGTAATTCTGAGCAACTGCACTTAAACATTTATCTTCACAATACTGCAAAACATATCTTTTATGTTATTTAACAAAAGAAATGTAACACATTTTCATTGGATAATTCTTGTCAGAATAAAATAAGTATATATAAATATAATACAGTATTTGCGGATAGTTAAACAAAAAATATCAATTTATTTCTGACGCAGTTTCATGTTTATAAGCACCCCTTGTTGTTTAAAGTACATATCAATTCATCTTAGATCAATACGGTGGCTTAGTGTTTAGCAGTGTCACCTCACATCAAGAGGTCCCAGGTTTATATTTTAGCAAAGGCAATCCAGGGCCTTATGTGTGGAGTTTGCATGTTCTCTACGTGTCAGCATGTTTTTTCCTCTCACAGTCCTAAGACATGCAGTCAGATTAATTGGAGATTCAGAAATTGTTGTGTGTGTGTGTGTGTGTGTGTGTGTGTGTGTGTGTGTGTGTGTGTGTGTGTGTGCTCTGCAACAAACTGACAACCTGCTCAGGTGTTTAGTGTATTTGCACTATTTGTTTAGTGAGTGATGTTTAGTGAATGACCCTAAATAGGATTAATTGGTGGTAAAACTAGATGTTAAATGATTGGAGCAATTAATTAAAAGAATCATCAATCACCAAAAGACTCCAAGTGAATCATTTTGTATCGATTCTTTTTGAAAATCTTTGTAATTAATTAATCGAAATTAACGCGTTAAAGTCCCGGCCCTAATATATATATAACCTATATTACTCAATTATCAGTGAATAATATTGCATTTTTAAAGGAATCAGAAATAACTTCAGTGTGTTAAGAGCCTTGAAAAAAATTATGTTGATCTAACATGTGCTGCCTATCAAGGACATCCATATATATTTTTTATCATGATGTTGCTGAACCATCTGCTGAACATATTACAAAGACATTTTGTAAAAATTGTCTTCACATCAAGCCCGTTTCATTCGTATAGTGCTTTTCACAGTAGACATTGTCACAAAGCAGTTTTATATTTAAAGTTTAGGACCACCAGACCTGAAACTCTTGATCAAGCCAAGGGTGACTGTAGCCAGAAAAATTCTGTTAAAAGGGAGGAAATTTGAGAGGAACCTCGGCTGAGACCTCCATCATGGATTATTGAAAATAGTGCTTAAATATTGTACTCAAGTTAATACTGTTACATTTTTACTCAGGTATGAGTAAAGCTATTAGTCTAAAATACATTTAGGAATGTGTAATTTGTCATCAGACAACCATGGCCTTCTTTTTGATGGAATGTGGGTGGCGACTTGGGCTAGAGCTATAATCTGTGGTGATATCTTCACCATATGCTTACACAATGCTTCTCAGACCGACCAGTCCAGCAGGAAGGAAATGGCACCCCACACCACCACCACCATCACCCCCTACTGATGATGTGGCAGTCTCTCAGTCATAAATTTACTAGCCACCTCCCCCTATCCCGTTTCTGTTTTTCTCATTCCTTAATACCCCGCCCCCTCTTCAACCAAACGTTGTCAACACTGCTGACCTCCTTCAATTATTATATCCTCTAAATGTTTTTTCACCACTGCAGTTTGTTTAGCGTTTTGAGAATTAGGCACAGGGGGTGCACATTTGGTGCAAGGTTGCACACCTTCCTTCTTGCTCACGTTATCTTAGCGGATCACTTCAAATGCTGATCTGTCAGTTGACTTACAATCATCTGTTATACAAATTAGATTGGACCTCTTGCAGTCGGGGGAGGAACTATCAGCCGCACACTCATATTTGCAAAATTAGATGGGTCAAACTTTGTAACATGTACCAATGTTCAACAAAGCATACATGTAATAACTTAAACTTTTTACGATGTGGGAAGGACATATGAAGAAAAATAACTTCCTGTCTGTGAATCAAACTCGGCCCTTGGTGGTATGAGTGGCAGCTGCTACCTACTACACCAACAAGGATTTCAGAAACCTGTAAGGGAAAAAAGAACAAACAAAAAAATTGATAAACTCCTGTGGATGGTGGGCAGATGCGTCCAAGAGTCTGACACCCATAAAACAAGAGTGCCGTAACCGACACCTAGAACATCATCCCAAGGAAGTGGTATTCGTTCTGTATTTTGTAAAGTTGCTTTAAGACAATGTCTATTGCAAATAGCGCTATATAAATAAAGTTGACATGACTATTCCCACATCAGCCTGGCAGCTGACTAACGGAAGGAACATCCAGGTCCTCAAAAATAGAAAATAATGAAAACCTAATTGAGAATCAGATTCTGATCGATGACATAAAAATGAAAACTTTAAAAACAAACAGCTAATTACCTCCCACTCTGGACATGGCCAGCCTACCCGTGGCCCTATCGGAAGATTAGAAAGTCCACAAACCAATTGATCATTAACATTAATCAATTAACATAAATCATTCACAAGAAGGTGCCAAGCATCTGTAATGCTCCCATACAAATGTTTGGGACCAAGGTTGACAAAGGTTCATAGGGGAAGGGAATGCCATATTGGTGTAACAGTCCATCCATCTTCCAACTTGGACTGGGTGGTTTCCAGCCTGGAGGGAACTACTCGCTCAACCTATGGGGAGACCTAAAGCAGTCACTGGACTTTGCGGAAACGGAATGCACGGCAATGTAGGCCCCAAGACACAGATAGATCTATACTATAACCCCGACATGGGTGGCACACAACTTACTATGCAGTAGAAGCCGCCACTTCAGAAATGGGCAACGTCGCTATGACTACACAAATGTTACTCGACCTACCATGGCGTACTCAAATTTTGGTTTTAAAGTGTACTGAATTTTTGTTTGCGCATCCTCTTTTTGATTGATCAAAGGTTTTAATGGAATTGAGATCTGGGAAGTCTTTTGGCTGAAATTTTCAAGTATCGTATTATTTTGTAAGACTATATGTCATTATATAATTTGCCAAAAGGTTGTAAAAACACATGTATTAAATACAAATAATTGTACAGACGGTATTTTTATTTGCAAATTATGGACCTTTTGATTAGTACCCTTAACATTTAATA
>JAOUQU010242597.1:0-13636 GCA_028566735.1 Ammoglanis amapaensis
AGGATAGTGCTTCAGAGATCCGGTGCGGTCCGATTCCGGCAGGATATCAAAAAAGTACTATCCGGTGCAACCCTAGTGGCAATAATTACTGAGAGTTTTATACAAGTGCTAGAAATCTCAAGGATAATAATGATTAATATAACAATTTGGCCAAAACAGAAATAATGTATTAAATTAACTTTGTTTTACCAATTTTTATCTAGGTGTGTTATACAAAGGCTCCTGTCATACACACAATACAAGGCATCAGTTACTAGACGGGGTGGAGTGGTGGGCACACTCAGAAACTGCTGTTTTGATCATAGTAAGAATTTACTATTACAATGCTTTTAATCATTGAGTTCTGGACTTTGAATATTTTGTTTTGTTTTGTAGAGTACCATGAGTGGTTGTTAAGTGATGCTGTGGATATTTTACCTTTCCTGCTCTTACCATTAGCTGGTCCAGATGAGCTGTCTGAGGAGGAAAACGAAGGTGCAGGCTTTATTTTTCATGTCTAGTATAAAAGCTGGTAAATAATCATGTCTATTAATACCTCTTATAATTAACAATTTGAATGTCAGGACTGATAGGGGTCTTAGTGCCTGAACATTCCCACTTTTTAATAACACCTTTATGGCTACAGAAACCCTCTATAAGATAATCCTTTATTCATTTCACGATGGGTAAATTCGGTATGGGATAGTAGGTCTTTCAGTACAAGAAAAAAACCATTAAAAGTATAAATATATAAAATATCTATTAATACAGACCGTATATACATAATTAAAGAAAAAGAAACACCCGTATATCATGCAAAAATCTATGATGTAATATGAGTTGTTATAAAACACAACCGATTTAGCCACAATAAACCAACAAACCCATGAAGCATAATTAAACTCGTGTCCATAATTCAACACGCTTTTTTCCCCTGAACAACATTTTTTCCTTATGGTATTATCAATGCAACATATTATATATAATATAATATCAGTTTAGAGAATTATGGTTCCCTTATTGTGCACAACAGTAAAGACAAAATAATGTACATGGAAGGTACAATTTTTTACAAGATGTCTGTCAAATTATGTTTAAGCCAATGAATCCAGTAACAACGTGTTCACTGATGTTTATGACTAGGCCCAAACTAATGACACTGAGAATGTTTAGCAGTTAGTTTCATTGTTCCATTACCAGGTCTCTTTCTCAAGCCTCTTACATAAAACTCAAACCTTTAAATGTTTTCGAATATGATCTGAGCTTTTGCTAAAAATAAATAAATGTGTAAAAATAAGTCTCCCCCACTTAATTATTATTAGCCTCTTTTTGTGGATTATAGCTCTGCCTTTAATACCATTATCCCTCACAGATTGAGGTGAAGACTGTTGGATTTGGGTCTGCCTTTTCAGACCTGTCCATGGATCAGAGTCATCCTGATGGGGCGCAGACAAAGGTTTAGAGTAGAACCTCACACTTCTACACATATTAGCTTAGGACAGGTTCCCCTTAAATATGTGTGCCCTGCCCATGAGTCCCCTGCGCTATGCCATCTATACTCATGACTGCCCCACTGTTTGTACCAGCAACACTATAGTCAATTTTGCTGATGATACAACCATTTTGGGTCTTATCTACGAAGACAACGAGATGGTGGGGAGCCTATCGGGATGAGGTGCACAGACAACAATCTACGCCTGAATACAGCAAAGACAAATGAGCTTGTCATTGATTTTAGGAAGATGAGGAAAGTAATTCAACCCATTACTATCAATGGGTATTGTGTAGAATGTCACAGGCTTTCACTTTCTGGGTATTCATATTGAGCCGGATCTAGCCTGGGGTGTGATCATCAAGGAACTTAGAAAAAAGGCACAGCAGAGACTATTTTCTAAGGAAACAAAATTAATCAGAGGCTGTTGGTGTTCTACGTCCATAGAGAGCATCATCACTCACAGGCTGTTTCTGTGGTTCTCCACTTGCACTTTACCACACAAACAGTACTATAGAGGATTGTGAGAGCTGCTACCATCAGGTAGAAGGTAAATTGATCTTAAAACTAATCGGCTCAGAAATAGTAGGTTTTTGCTGTTCGGGCACTACATAATTAATTTGAACTGGTCATGATTTTCATATGTATGGCTGTGCATATACAGAATTATTTGGCAAGTTGTATTTGAGATGATTCTTTTTATTCTTTGTTCTCAATGAACCACAAAGACTCTTAGTATTTTTGGAAGTTGTATTGTTTTTAGGAGGATGTCTGTTTGTGCAGGTACCGATTACTGTGCAGAATTAATTAATACCAAATATATCTTACTTTTTTATTTTTTTACCAGGTAAACAGGTACTTTACGAGGTAACGACAGAATTTAGAAATAAAAAAAATTAAAATTCAAAAACAATTATGTCCAATATAGCCTCCTTTCTTTGTGATGACACAACAAAAGCTTTCCATCCATAGATTGTCAGTTGCTTGATCTGTTTACGATCAACATTGCGTGCAGCAGCCACCACTGCCTGCCAGACACTGTTTAGAGAAGTGTACTGTTAGCCCTGTAGATCTCACATTTTATGAGAAACTTGGCCATGTAATTTGTTTTTTCTATTAGACTTTTACTGGCCAACCACGCTGTGGAGTATTTGGATACCTGTGATGGATCATTGTCTTGCATGAAAATCATGTTTTTCTTGTTTAACTGCTTGAAGGTGTTTTCCAGAAACTAGCAGTAGGTCTCGCAGTTGAGATTCGCTTCATCTTCAACCTGAAAAGGTCCCACATGTTCATGTTTAATGATACCAGCCCATTCCAGTACCCCACCTCCACCTTTCTGGCATCTGATGTGGAGCTCTCTGTTTGATTCAGCCTCAGGCCCACCAAGTGTCACATAGGTCCATAAAACTTTATAAAAATTAAAATATCTTAAGATATTTTCTGGCCCAGTCTTTCTTGTTCAGTGGTGGTCGTTTCTTAGCATTCCTTACCTTGGCCATGTCCTTGAGTATCACACACCTTGTGCTTTTTGATACTTCAGTAACGTTACAGCTTTGAAATATGGCAAAACTGGTGGCTCATCTCGGCAGCTTCACGCGTTATTTTGCACACTTCTTGCGACCCTGTGACTTTGCCATGAAACTCTTGATTTTGGTTTTGGATATTTGGTGATCACTCTTCAAAAGTTTGGCAATTTCTGGACTGCTGCATCCCTTTGCAAGACATATCACATTTTTTGTGTTAAAAGTCCATCAAATTTATCTTCTGACCCATTTTGCCAAAGGAAGTTGCCTAATAATTAAGCACACCTTATATAGGGTGTTGAAGTCATTAGACCACACCCCTCATTACAGAGATGCACATCACGTGATTTACTTAATTGGTAGTTTGTTTTCAAGCATATACAGCTTGGAGTAGGATGACAAAAAGGATGATGTGACCAAAATACTAATTTGCCTAATAATTCAGTGTATATACTCATACATACATACGAGAATGATGAGCAGTTATAATGACATATTTAGTATTTTTGTTCTACAGTTATTTGTATTTTGTAATTTCTGTAATTTATCATTTTTGTTTCATGTAAATTTAGTTTGTTACACCACAAAGTTTGGCATCCTAATTTCATAATACCGGGTGTAATGACAATAAAGATTCTGATTTAGATTTTTTTCAGTAGAGGGCAGTATTTATTGAATGAATAGCAAATTGCAAGCGGGCGGTTGTTTTGAAATTATGGTTGAAGTGTTGCTGCCTAAATTCTTTGGTTATGTTTTAAATAACTTTTATTAGATTTGTGTAATATGATCCCTTTTAACAGCTGGTTGTAGTTAACACAGCGGTTTTCTGAACATTCAACAGACCAATAAAAAATCATTGCACATTGCATGCAAGGTTTTCAGACATAAACTCAAAAAGGCTTTATAGCTGTGAGTACATTTTCCCATCTTTAGTTTTTATGTTTGTGTACAGGTCTGCCTGTGGATTTGCAGTATCTTCCCGAAGACAAAACACGAGAAGAAGACCCAGACATCCGTAAGATGCTTATTGAGACATTGCTGCTGGTAATTTCAAGTCATTCATGGTTTCTGTATACGTAGTGTGAATTTATTTATGTAGATAAATAGGAATAGCATATTTTTATAAATAGCTTTTTTATTGGAATTGTTGGATGCATGTTGGAAATTTCTTTAGCTTACAGCCACCAAACTAGGACGGCAGATCATGGAGAAAAAAAACATCTATTCCATCATGCGAGAGTTCCACAAGTGGGAAAAGGAGCCAGCTGTGATCTCTGCCTGTGAGAAACTTGTTCAGGTACAGTATGTGCTTTTTGTGGTTCAGACCAAAAAGCCATTTGTGGATCCTGTTTCTTTTAAACCTACATGGAATGGACCACCATTTTAACACTAGTATTTTTTTTACTACTTTTCAAAACGATGTTGAAAAAAGAGCACTCTGTTCATTTGTTGTGTGTGTTTAACCTGTTGGCCTGGAGCAAACTTCCAGTGATCAATCACATTATTCCATTCAAAATCACGCATTAGGAAGGCCATCTTCAAAGGTAAATAACTAAGGCATCACTAACTAAGGGAACAACATGTGGTTTAATAAGTGGTTTAATTACTCTTATAAAGAATAACGAAAAAGAGAAAGGACAAAATAACAAGAAAAATCTGATGGGAACATCCGTTTCTTGTTGGTGTGGCAAGCTCAGCAATTTGATGCTTCTTATTGGCCAGTAAGACAAGACACACTCACATTCACCTATAGGACAATTCAGTGTCTCCAATTACAGGAATTTTTGTTTAAACTTAAATATACCACATTATGTAATGGATTCCTTTGACGTTAGTGTTATAGGTCTGGTGTTGTTGCTACACTGTACAAGAGTCTACTTCATCAAATAGACTCTTGGCTATACAGTTCTTTTCAGGTTGTTGTGTTTGCTATGACTCCACACAGCAGTCAGATCAATTTCAGTATACCAAACAGATTTATAGACGAGGCTGGGTGAAAATATGCAGGCTACACTGTATTTGGAGGAAAAAGCCTGTTTTTGTCTGTGTGGCAGATGTGTAAAGATCCCTTTTGAACTACAATTCACAGAAAAGCTTGAGAATTTTTTTTTCTGGTTTTGCCCAATAATTTTAATCACCATTTTGAATCACTCAATATGCAAAGCTTAGTATGAGCCTTTAGTTTATTTAGGATTCAGGCTATCTTAAGTACTACTACAGAAATTGCAATACAAGCAAATACAAAAACTACAATACAACTAAAATTAAAGTAATACATTTCATATTAATCTTCATTATTTACAAATGGATACAAAGTGCACACAAGTGTACGTTGAGAGCACAATGATGTAAGCACCTTTAGTGATTGAGGAGACGTGCAGTTAGTCCATAATGTAAAAAATGATTTATCTGTTCTAATTCCGAAAGCCTTAATAACTTTCTTTTTGTAGCGTTCACCCCTACTATCCATGAGTGCTTCGAGAAGCTGGTCCTGGCTCACATTAAATCCTCTTTGCCACCCACACTACAATTTGTCTACCGCAAGAATAAGAGTGCATTGGACAATAACAACACTTATATGAGAATGTTGTTTGTTGATTTTAGCTCAGAATTCAACACAGTCATCTCCTCCGAACTGATCACCAAACTGTGATCTAAGCAACAGTAACAGGTTACTGGACTTCCTAACCAACAGACCTCAGTATATCGGGTTAGAGAATGACACCACCTCTACTCTCATACTAAACACCAATGTCCGACAAGACTGTGCTGAGCTTACTCATATATTTACTATTAGGGAGCTGATATGAGATTCTCTCCTAAAAGTCGCATGAATCTCTCTCTTTTTCTATCGCTCTAGGCCAGGGGTCACCAACCTTTTTGAAACTGAGAGCTACTTTTTGGGTACAAACTAATGCGAAGGGCTACCAGTTTGATACACACTTGTGAAACCACAAATGTATAACCTTTAAATAGTTTAATTAACCTGTTATTATTAATAATTATATATTGTAACGTCCGTTGGTCGCGCAGAAAGGATGAGACTGATGTAAACAAAAGTCCTGCTTTATTAACACCTTCGGATAACTCGCGGTTGCATTTCTGCCATCATTTTCCTTGTAGCATCGCCCGGAACATCTGAGCACACACACGCACACACACCGGTTCACTCCCAAAAACTCTGTCGCTCCTTACACACCTGCACTAGGCTCCTGACTCCCCTCTTAGCGCCAACACACACACACAAAGCAGAATAACTAGAATATGTGAACAGAACACCCCATAACATTAAACAAAAACATAACCCATAACATTAAGCGATTGCTACGATATATTACATATATTGTCATTTTCTAATTTACAGCAATGCAAGTGTGATTTAAAAAAGAATAGCGACAAAAACATTAATGCAGCTCAATAGTAAGTGTCACTATAATGAGCTATTTTTAGAACAGGCCCACGGGCAACTCATGAGGTCCTTTCTGGCGCCCTGGTGCCAGTTTTTGTTGCAATGTGCAAGGTCATTTTGGCCTGCAATATTACAGTGTGGGGGCCGGTCTTTTTAACCTACCTTTCCCGCTGTGTCAATTACTTTTTCTGTCTGTAGGCGGCGCAAGCAACTTGCTGCGGCCTCTCTCCCTCCCTTTGGGAGAGGAATGCTATCTCGGGTTTTATATGTCTTGTACGTATGTAAATTTGACAAATAAAGCATCTTTAATAAAGAACATTCTTACTAACTGCATCTCTGTATGGCATAGCAGTTGCTCTGCTGCGGACCATTAATCACGTCAGAGGGTGGTAAAAACTGTATCACTGAAAAAAAAAGTGTATCACTGCTTTCTCACTCCCCTCCATCAAGGTTGTCTAGTAGAATAGATGTCTGTAGACTGCCACAACATTGTCAATGATCGTTTTTGCTCTAACCACAGTCCGTTTGCCTCCTTCCCCTTTGGGGGGTGCTACCATTCCATTCCTGGACCAGCAGGCTCAGGAACAGCTTTTTTCTGATGGCTGTCATCATGCTAATCTCTGTACCATAATTATAGCACTCTTGGTTACACCTTACACATATCCCTTGGTGATTGGTCCTCCCATTGTTTACCACTATTACTGTTCAACTGTACGCTATAGTGCCAAAAGTATTTGCTCACTAATCAAAATTATTTGAATGTTCAGGTGTTCTAATCACTTCCATGGCCCCAAGTGCATAAATTTAAGCACCTAGACTGTTTTTACCAAAGTTTGTGAAAGAATAGGTTGCTCTCAGGAGCTCAGTGAATTTCATTGTGGAAATGTGATGGGATGCCACCTTTGCATGACATGGATGGCAGTCTGGTGTGAATGAACTTGACTGGTCTGCACAGAGTCCTGACATCCACCCTATAAGAGATTGAGAGCCAGGCCTTCTTGTCCAACATCAGTATGTGACCTCACAAATGCACTTCTGAGAAGATTGAACTTTATCGGACAGCCTTACCAGAAGAACAGAAGCTGTTCTAGCTGCAAAGGCTGGACCAGTGTCATATATCCTTTTGGATTAAGAATGGGATGTGACTTAAGCTCATATGTAAGTCAAGGCAGGCGAGTGAATACTTTTGGTAATATAGTGTATATTCATTACATACTGATACACATAATGTATTTTTAGCATTCTTGTACTTACATGCATTTTATTTACTATGCCATATTTGCACTAATTACTATAAATAGCATTATTGTTCCTTAAGTCTTGTAAATACAGTCTATTTTACATATCTGCCATACTGAGTACAGACTGTACTCTCCTGCTTTTTGCCCTCCTGGTGTGGCTTTATTTTTGTAAGCAATACAATAACATTTTACATCAAAAGCAAATAAAATGGAAAAGCAACCAATTAAAAGCCAATATTTTTGCCTCCGAATATTCAACAGCTGCAAAATATCGTTATTTATTTTTTAAGCCAAAATCAGAATTTAGATTGCCATTTATCATATAGCTGTTTTATTCTGGTTAATCCGCTTACTGCTTTGTTTTTAAGATGAGCAAACCAGTTGAACTTCAAAAGAGACACTTGTACCCTGGTACTCTTAAGGCAGCCAATTTAACTACAGTGGAACCTCGGTTAGCGAACGCCTCCGATAGCAACCAATTCGGATAACGACCAAACATTTCGCTAAAAATTTGCCCCAGATAACAACCAAAATTTCGGATAGCGACCGTTGTGCCAAAATCTGACTCCCTGGCAGAATTCTACTCCCTTTTTTGCGTGCCAAAATTTTACCCCCCACATAACTCCTTTCACGTTAAAGATAGGATAAAATGCATTTCATGACACAATCTAGAGACAAGGATAAGCCTGCTAAATAAAAGAGATGTTAATAAAACATTCCATCCCATAGATATTGGGGGGAGTATAATTTCGGCAGGTCTTGTGCCGAATTCAGACTCCCCGGCAGAATTCTACTCCCTTTGTGTGCACGCGCGTAACAAAAGCAATTGTAAACTACGCCTGACGTTCGCTATTTCACTTATTTCTAAGCATTGTAACGACAACTCTATTATCCTTCACAGCATTACATGACCTGAAGTCAAATAAATAAACTCACTGTGATGTACGTGTAGTAATTATTATCAATCTCAACGAACCAAAGACATTAGTTGGGACCGTAGCACTCATGGACACTAAATGCTTTTCAGACATATATTACAAAAACATTTAGACACATTTATTAATCAGCATATACGATCATGTGACGTTGAATTTAAAGCATTTCGTTGAAAATTTTCTCAGCATTGCTGGATTGTCCCCGTTTGTTTTGGGAATGCAAGTTACCATACAAAGCAAGTTATAATTAACGCTTGCCAAAATGTCACTCCCCCCATTATATCAGGAATGGGACTTCTCATCAACTTCTCCTTTATTATGATGGCTTATTCACCTCTCTAGACTGTGTGCTAAAATGCTTTTTAGTCTGGGTCAAACACGGGGGTAGATATTGTGGGGAATGTCACTACATCAACTACGTCATCAACACAGAACCAGCATCTCAGACCGAGCATCATTCGCGCTTAAGACAGTTGCAGTCGGTTATCTTTATCTTTACATATTGTAATTATTCAGTGATTTTTGTGCTTTAGTTTAATAATAAAGCCCTCGATCATGGTTCTAAAGAAGATTCAGAACAGAAAAGGAGCTGCGTAATGAAAATACAGCAGCCAACAATTGAATTGAAAAAGTAATGATTTCTAAGTCATGTGTGTGTCAGAGGTGTACAGCAGGTCGAAGTGGACAACAGACATGTAGACAAGTTTTTTCAATCTGAAAGCGTCCGAGAAAGTAAGTCACCCCTGATTTTACAATGGCAGGTGTTTTCATGGAGGGGAATCTCCCCACCCCTCTATCTATTTACGCCGTCACACCGCAGTCAAAACGGTACATATTCTTACTACTAGTAATTTTAGTAAATAGTTTTCTACTAATTACTAAAATATTTTCTCATGTTTAAATGCTTTTTATGTTTATTTATTTCCATGTGTACTGTATTATAACTGTTCTCATTTTAAAAACATACCTGTATATCGTGTAATTTTCATATATTATCGAGTCAACCGGGGCTGGGAACCAATTATTTCTATTTCCTTTATTTCTTATGGGGACATTTGTTTCAGATAGTGAACATTTCGGATAGTGACCGACCTTTCAGATTGTGGTCGTTAACCAAGATTCCTCTGTATTGTGATTCCAAGCCTCCCTGACTTCTACATGATAATTTAAACATTTAAAATACAATTGTGGACAACTTGCACCCATATTAATGTCAGACTATCAGAACAACATTGTAATTGCTAAACATTTCAGAGTGAGTATAAACTTTGACATTTTAGATTAGATATGACTGCACTGGTAAATAAAAAACAGTCATAAAAATATCTTTTTACAAAACACAATCCTCCTAGGAAATGTGCAATGTGCATTTACAAGCAAACTAGACTCTTGGGCAATACATGTCTGGTGTGTTCATAGATTAGGAAATGTGCACCTTAGGTGGTAGGGAATCCATTATGTTGTGGGGCTGCCTCTAAGACTGGAACCTTTGAACATGTTCAAGAATTGATTACAGCAAAGGATTCTAAGAGCCTTTAGATCAAAGTGTGATTCCTAGGTCTAAAGAATAAGCTTTTACACAAAAGGGTTTTAAATCCACAAGTCAAAAATTATTTGAAATGAAAATTAATTGGCCAGCTGTATGTCTTAATCAAACTGAAAATCTGCTGTTGAAAAAAGCAATTGTATGTTATCCCGGTGAAAACCTGAAATCAGGTTTGTATTTGTTTTTGGATTCATAATTATGTATAAATATTAACATAAACTGCTTTGCATTTATCTGTGTGAAATGTTCAGATTCTGATTGGAGATGAGCCCAAGGAAGGGTTAGAAAACTTGATGGAGGTTGAGATCCCAGATGATGTAGCACAGAAGCTGAAGGACATGGATGCCAAAGAGCAGGAGCAATTGGAAAAGGCGAAATGAGCAGCATACAATGAGCAGCACTCAGCAGAAAGATAGTCATTTATCTCTCCTTGTTCCATAAAGATAAATGACAAGATCGGCGTATTTGAATAATTCTGCAATTCTGAACCCCATTTTTTTAAATAGTAATTCTATATATTACAAAGCTGCTCGATTTAAAAAAAATCATACAACCGATATAAAAAATGGGAATAAAAATACAAATCTACAACTTTGCTGTGACTTAATTTCATTGCTGATGGTTTGTCCCAAATATTAACCATTTTGTTTGCTTAGTTTTGATTTAATGAAATGTTGTTTTCAATTGCCACTCAATAGCCGATTTTAGAGAGTGTGTACAGAGATCACAACAACCCCTACATACTATTACCATCGTCATTCAGTGAAGTGAGTAAATTCCTAATCACACCTTCGTAAAGTCCAAGCACCATATGCAATTCATCAGCAATAGGATCCTCTATTCCCTTATTTTTTAAGCCAATTCATTACTGAGGGAAGTTGACTCCTGGACTGCAATAATGGTACATAGCCAGGACATACAAGTAGCTAATTCTTCTGACTGCATGTGAGGTGGCTTTGAGATACCTCTCATCAGGCAATCGACCTGGGTTCGAGTCACTTTATTTTTTTAACTTAATACTTACCCAATGGCCAGGTGTTACCTGTACTGGCTGCTTTGCCTGTGGGGTTGTCTAGCAGGACTGATAGGGCGGCTGCGAACTGGACCTAATAATATACTTCAAATAATTTTAGTCTTGGGATTCGTATACTCACATACAGGTTAAGGTCCTCGCTTTTGGGAGCTTCTCATTGACAATGTAATACAAGGGACAGTATCTACTTCTGACATCTTTAAACGGGCTTATTAGCCAAGACTTGCTATTGGATTACCTGGGGCAAAACTGCTATTTAAAACAATGAAACTAATAAAAGTCAACAAATTTAGCAGATTTCATGCGTACTTAACAAACAATGGATAAGGAGCCAGTTTATATACACTCACCTTTGAGTGGTATAATTTCTAAGCTTCATTCTACATTCAAGCCAAATCACGCACATACACAAGCACAGACCAACAATAATGACAGAAGAATTTAGGTAACGCTTACAGAGATGTAGCATCAGGACACACACATCACCTACTCTTAAATTATTCCACTATAGTAATAGCAGAAAACTGCAATAGGCCCGCCTGGATGAGTGTGTATTGACCTCCATCTCCTGGTTAGGACCAATCAGGTCTATCAAGTAACCTCCATCTTAATACCTTGAAAAGGACAGTGTCTGCCACATATCTGAACCAGGTAACTTTATATTAGTTAATTTTCACTTTGCATGCCTTTAATCGACACACATGCACCCACTGCAGGGCTGCGCCATCAGTACTGCCGTTCGGGTTACTGCAACCATCTTACTATAGCCTGGTTCCCGCAACCGTCCTGGTGTCAGATTTTTAACCAGGAGCAACTAAACCTGGCACAAACGTTTCGGGTTTCTTTTCTGCTGGAAAAGTCAAAGCAAAGTATACAAGCTGGTTAGTATTACTTATGGTGTCAATCAACTTTTGATGATATTCTCCGATTAAATGGTCCACGTCAAGTCAACTTTATTTATATAGCGCTTTTTCCAATAGACATTGTCTCAAAGCAACTTTACAAAATGCAGGACGAACAGAAACCCCTGTCGAGCAAGCCGAGGGCAACTGTGGCAAGGAAAAACTCCCTAAAAATTACTGGAAGAAACCAGACTCAACAGGGCCCATCCTTCTTGGGAAGAAAAAAAAGGGTATTCTGACCTCATCCAAAACCTGACAAATTCAATGTGAGAGAGTTCAGAAGCTCCTTTTGAACAAGGGATCCAACATGCAAATGTAACATCACATAGAATAAAGTTTTGACTTAAACTGTTTGATTTCATTTTGTCATAACCTGCTAACGCTTACTTTCATTCTTTCAAATTGGCCATCTTTCCCAAATGACCAATTTTTTGTTCTTTATAAAAAAAATTCCAGTTGATTACAATGACTGCAATTCATATAGGTAATTTAGGAAAATCTGAGAAAATGTAATGTGCATAATAATTCCGTCAAATATCAAATCAATATCCGTCAAACGGATAGTGCTTCAGATATCCAGCGCTTTCTGGCTGGATATTGAAAAATTTACTATACTGTGTAAATTATTTGTTATAAATAACACAAGTTATTACAAGTGCTCCAGTTCTCGCTTTGTCACTGACAACACATTGAGCAAAACAAATAAATTATTAACAAACTGAACTAAATCAAACCGACAATTTGGTATCGGCTCAGTATCGGATCTGTCAGCATGTAAAAATGTGCACAAATACTTAACGCCTCTTAATAAATGTCAGTCCGAAAATACACTTTTAAAAAGAAAACAAAATTAATGAGAAATATTGTATGATGATTTATATCTGTATGTTACTGTGTATTGATGGACCAGAAAAAATAGCAGTTGGCCACATCCGTATAAAGAAAAATGATCCGATAAGAATTCCATATTTACCGCATAAAACCAGTATCCGATGTGATCACATCTCCCGGAACAACCAGATGTTTATCTGTTTTAGAATGACCAGAAAGTGGAATTTGTTTTCTGTGTGACGGTAATCTCATATCCACCGCCATGCTTCACCCACATGATCGCTTTCCAAAATGGCGGAGTGTTTTCTTACAGATACACCGCCATCTATCGGCTACTTCAAACTTTTAGGCAAGTTCTTTTTTTCAAGTTTTTTTTTTTTTTACATATATTACGCATGGTAAAAAAAACTGCACATGGTAAAAAAAAAATTGCGCATGGTAAAAATAAATAAATAAATTGCGCATGGTAAAAAAAAAAAATTCACCTGAGTGGTGAAAAAAGTTTTTGCACGCCCATGAGAGGGCAGTATATTGAGTTGAGAACCTGAGGGTTCACTAAATTATAGTATTGTATCACCTGTCAATCTGTTAGCATCTGATGATACAGCTTCACAGCTTCCATGCAGTTCCCTTTGACCTTTTCTGGATTGCTGCTTGTAGTGAAAGCATTTAACCAAATTATATTTTTAGAAAACCCATCAATGTACCCACTGATACAAAATACCAAAATGCTTTCGATTTA
>JAOUQU010242707.1:0-13636 GCA_028566735.1 Ammoglanis amapaensis
TAATTATTAATTATAATTAATTATATAATTATTATTGTGACGTCACAAGTGTGTATCAAACTGGTCGCCCGCCGCATCAGTTGGTACCCCAAAAGTAGCCCGCAGCTTCAAAAAGGTTGGTGACCCCTGGTTTAGAGGTTATTTATACATAGGCTACGATACATAGCGGAAGTGTAGGCCTTTGTTTGCTCACCAGTGGGCTCTGGTGTAAAAAAACAACAAACTGTGTTATAGTCTCCCCTATGATTATTCTGTAATAATTACTGGTGCTGATGTATTGCGCTGTTCTTTGTATAGCTGACATTTCATTGTTAATTATTTCATATCATTTTTATTACAACGTTTTTGCTCTTATGTGGTTCCTTTTAGCCAACTGAATAACGAAACAATTATAGCGCTATAAAAACCGATTTGACTAAAACAGGTAAAGTGTGTTTATCATAGTAAGTACCTAAAGTGACATGTCGGTCCTACCACTTATTGATTTAGCCAATGTTTAATGTTTTTTTTATTATTTAAGTAGAATAATTTACATTTGTATTCTCGCCCAAGCGGTAGGACTTTTATTCTGTAAAACAGGTGTAGCGTCGTTTAAAGCGTTTGAACAGTTATCCACTTCATGAACATTTGGCTTTTGTTTCAGAAATAATACTGTAAAAATAAAATGTAACGAATTAGCCAACAAGTATTTGATTGTAGTTTATTTCTTCGAGCAATTACATTTCTTGTTCTTTGATGGTCGTTGATTTACTAAGGGAATAATAAATACATTTGCAGCTCAGTAGCTGAGCTCTGGGGAATTAATCTGAAGGTTAAGGATGTAAATCTTTGCAATTAAATAAAAGCAGTTAAATTCATTTTCAAGGGGACACTTGCTTAGAACAAAAGACGCTGCCTTTCTAAACTAAAAATGAACGGCAACCTAACTGGGCTTGTATTAATTTTATTATTTATGTATTATTTAAAACAAGAAAGGAATGGCGTCTGCGTTATACACGTGTAATAAAAGAAGTATTAGCAGTCGTCCGAGCTTAACGGCAGTAAAGTAAGCGTGCTAGAGAAGCGCCCTCTGGTCACTACATTATCTTTACTACACCTTCATTTCTCGTTTCCACCGGGCACAGAATAACAGCAACGACTTACACAAGCACAGCGACAAGGGAACAGAGAAAACAGTCTAAACATCTTAACATGGAGAGAAAAGTAGCTCGAGAATTTCGTCACAAGGTACGACAGTCGTTTTCTTTATTTCCTACAGTTATTAAACGTCACAAAGCACGTTAAAGTGCTGTACCACTTTACTGCATGTTGCTACGCATTTAATAATACAAGCAATTTGACGTATAATAAACAAATTATGCTTATGTAAACGATTTAAATGTGCTAATAGATTGGAGTTTTACCTGAATCTGCACTTCTCTCTATCTCTTACATAAAGGTTTCGTTGTGTTTATGTTTTAATGCTTTCTAGACTCTTATTTATCTACCTGTCTGTAATAAAACATCATGTTATTCATTAGTAAAAAGACATACAAACATTAATCAAAAGCATTTTCAATAAGGTTACTCGTGTATTGATTGGTTGCACAGCCAGGAAAACAACTTCACCAAGCACTTTACCAAATACACTTATCTGGAATGTGCATATAATGATAATTAAATAAACTATATCTAACATACAGATGGACTGTGAGTATTTAGTTACTTTTTGCAGTCCATCTATTGTTCTGTACATATGGATATTTGGCTGGTTGACCACTCAGCACTGCAGTCTGACACAATATTGTTGTGGAAGTGTCGTTTTTTCAAAGTTTTTTAAGGATTTGTGAAAAACGTAGATGTCGATGCTGCGAGGAGATTAGTGACTTGGATAAAATTTACATATTAAAGACTATTTGAAGACCTGAATAAAGGAAATTGCTTTGACAGTAGGTATAGGTCGACTCTGTTGTACCCTTGAGCAAAGCCCTTAATTCTCAACTGATCAAATATAATTCAGTTATAACTACTAAACCACTCAATGATAAAAAATATTTCCTAAATGCTTCAAATACAAATTGAAACCTACATATGTTCATATAAAGATCACTAGAATAATTCAGCTGGAATCAATTTGAATCAAATCATTTGGTTAATTCTTTAAAACCAATGACTTTTTAAAAAGAATCTAATATTTTTTTAAATTTGCAATTTAGTTAAATAAAATACGATCACAAGTTTTTTTCATATTTTTTTTCACAAGAAATAGTAAAATAAATATTTAAATTTATAACAAATGATCTGTTTTGTTTTTGTTATTGTCATTTGTATGCGCTCAGTATTTGTGTATCATTTTGCATTGTTGGTAGAGTATATTGTTACAGCGTTATTAATCAACCAATGTATGCCAAACAGGGGTTTAATAATTAGGTTTTTGGTAAATGTAAATACTATTTACATTTATTATTAAAGATGTTTAGTCATATTTTGTTTCTTTAATTGTATATACCCAAACAAAGTTTAAAATATTGGTAACACTTTTCAAAAACCATATATTAACAAAACACATTTAAATTATGGTCATGTTTGGTTTAGATTAAGTGGTTTAACAGCTCAATGTGGTGGAAAAGATACCAAGGGGTTCCAAAGTCTGCTTCTTGCAATTCTGTCATTTCCCATCTGCTGTGTGTGTGTGTGTGTGGGGGGGGGGGGGGGGGGGGGGGGGGGGGGGGGTGAGGAGGTTGCAACACAATGAACTTCTCTTTATCCTGTTGGCTAGATGAAGTGTCAGGCAACACAGACAGGATTTAACATTGTTACATGTTGGCCCTGTGTAGGATTGGCTCTATGTACTGAATGGATTTTTGACAGTATTTTTAAAATTACAATTAATACACAAGAGTGATAGTAGTGTGCTCTTCTTGTTTTATGGTGTCAAAGTCCAGATGACAAGGCAAAAACATGTTTATAACTCTATTTGCTCTTCACCCAGACTATTTACAACACTATTATATCGTGTTCTTTTATAAAGGTCATCACTATCTTCTGAAATTAATCTTCTGAAAACTATTATAAGTAATACTTTAAACGTGAGTAAAAAAAAAAAACCTGAGCATTTTGAATTATTTGGCAAGACTTTCGCCACGGAGATACTAGCCAATAAAGGGCAACTGCTTTTATACCCAGACTGAGATGTACAAGGAATCATTTATATGTCACACACACACACACACACACACACACACACACACACACACACACACACACACACACACAGGTTTTACATCTTGATATAAACGTTTAACTTTTTGTTAAGAAGCGTTTAGAATTCAAAAGTCCTAACAACTCACCATAGTTAAGTGACATTAAACCAGAGCAGGCACACACACCCATGCACGCACTAGATGATGACCAAAAAAAAAGTTGGTTTTAAGGGTTTAAGTAGCATATTGATATTTTTTTGAAAACACTAGCTTGGACAAGCTAATTTTGTTGTTCAAGCATGGAATAACACATTGTTGTCTGATGGGTAGGCAGAAATCCAGAAATATCATCAGAAATAAAAGCATTTATTGTTTAGATAAATAAACTATAAACCAAATTTATTCAACAAGAAATAGTAAAAAGAACCTTTGTTAAGGTAAAAACATTTATTGGTGAGTAAATAATTTGATTACCATGAACACAACCAAAAAGTGTAGAAGATGAAATTCTAATAAAATAATTTAAAAGGCTGAGTATTAATTATTTATGGTTTCCCATTATACACAATCTCTCAAACAAGTGAATTTGAGGTCGATTTCATGGTACACAAGTTAAAACTATAAATAATGTGTTTAAATCTATTGACTATGTTCTTATATAAGCATGTTTAGTAATTAGTCCTAGTACTTTCACAACAATGTAAAATGAACCAGGCAGGACATGAGCAGGTTTAGTGAAGCAGATCAGCACCCAGCTATTTCCATCTGACCCGCCCAGTTAGGAACAATAGCAAGAGTCACATCAGTACCCCAGGTCACTGAAACACATCTTCCACATCATACTTTGCATCCCCTTCTTCTCTTTTCTCCACTGTTTCTATTCTCTGTTGACTAGAGATGTGTGGCATGATTGATTGGCCCAAGCGATTTCTCAAAACATTTTTAGAGCAGTTTAGCCACAATAAGGTAAGTGTATAGCTTTGTGATATGAGCGTAACAAGAGTTTATAAAAAGGATGTTATGTGCAATTGTGCTTCTGCAGGTGGAGTTGCTAATTGATAATGAGGCAGAGAAGGATTATCTGTATGATGTTCTGCGCATGTATCATCAGTGAGTGTCATCCAGATGTTTCTATCATGTGATGTTGCCATAGTGTGTTGTTATAAATTGAGTGGTTGTCATTTATTATAAAATGGATTTGTAACCCATAGAGTAATGTTTTTAGTTTTTTAGTCAAAAAATCAAATAATGTTTTTATCTGACATTCATTTGGTTGACCGTTGATATAGAAGTGCCCGGTAGACTAAGTGGACGGAGATCTGATAGTTTCCACTCCCCTCCAACCTGTTGCACACAGCCATTCACCAAAGCCCCTTTGCCTCTGATATTTGAGTCAGGTCTAAAATACAAGTCATCAAAGATTTATAGTCCAGGGCAGAACACTAAATTCAAAAACAGATATATATTTTTTTTTTTACAGCTTTACATAGATAGATAGATTTTGAAAGGAAATAACCGGAATTCATATATAATGCTCTATTTATAAAAACAAAATGTTTGTTGCTAAATACAAGTAAAAAATTCATGCCAATTTAGACCAAATTGTCATTCATGCCAAGAGTTATTTTATTTAAATATGAATTGTGTTTGTTATTACCATATGAATAAAAATAAGTATGATATCTGTCATCATGAGCTGTACTGTTTAAGCAGGATTAAGCTAGAGCGGGATTCAAATTTATCTGTGTCAACAATTGATAGTAGTTACATTTTCATATTAGCAATACAGATATTGCATATACTACTATAATGTATAGAATAATACAAGTGTTGTTTTTTCAAATGCTTTTTGACCATGTTTTTGTTCTTGAATATGGCATCACTCGGTTTGACTTGTTAGGTTGCATGTTTTGCATTTCTTATTAAAATCAGTTGTATGCATTAAATGAAATGTTTTATATCAGGTCTATGGAATTGCATGTCCTCGTGGGGGACCTGAAGCTGGTCATCAATGAACCAAATCGACTGCCCTTGTTCGATGCTATTCGACCTCTTATTCCTCTCAAACACCAAGTGGAGTATGACAATCTCACACCAAAGAGATCCAGGTAAGATAATTATAATCAACCTTATAGAAGTAAGTGACAATGGTAAATCCCACCTAAGGTATTATATTTGGGAAATATGTAGACACATTGGCCTGTGATTGTGTCATGGCAAATTGATGGTCTAGAATAGAGGCGTGCCATACTCGATTATCACTCCAGCATCAGTAGTGCTTTGTTAATTTGTTTGTTTATTCAATTGTTTTCTCATGGATCCAGTGTGTCTTTATCCCCCTGTGTTTAACTTTGTACTGCACGTTTGTTGCAATACTCAACCTCCCTATAATCAAAGATGACCTAGATCTGTCTAGACAAGGTGTTGCACATCAATGGATGTTCTAGTTGCTTCTTGTTCACTTGGGAACATCTGAATTTTTGCCAGCTCTTGAAGGATTTTGTTATCCTGTCCCCCAGATTTTACTTACAATGCATTTGGTAGCTGGAAATGGCCAGTGAAGACATGTAACAGACTCAGGGGTCTGACCTCACCTAACTCTACACCATGGTCCAACAATTCTTTTTTCAACATTTTTTTTGGCATAAATGATTTGTTATGCGACCCAGGTATCATAAACAGCATAAACTTCAGCTTTTGTCCAATTTTGACTTGAGTAGTTTATTTTATTAGGATTTAGTTTTACATATTTAGTTATATTCATGACAGAAACAGTAGTTATTCTAACACATGCATGTTTTTGAACTGTGGAAGCAAACTCTACTCTAAAAAACTGGGAAAACTCCACAACAAATGGATCAGACCAAACCCTTTAGTGGTGCTGAAAAACATCAACAAAAAGTTTTTTTTACGGTTTTCACTATTGCCTTCTTGCTCTAATTATTATTATGTCTGGATTACTGGTTACCACATATTTGCACATTTAATTCCCCTCTGTGATTTTTATTTATTTTTATTATCACTTGATTACAGTGACCACTTTCTTGTCTTTTCTCTGATCAGCTCTTGATCAGCTCCTCTTTATATATAAATATGAATGAATTGGAAGTCATCCTCCCCCTTCTCTTGTTCGGTGTGATTGGTGTCTCACAGACCGAGTGAAAAATGTCACTTGAATGCTGCCTGCGAGTCTCAGGAGAGCAACCATGGGTGAGATACTGCTCTAAAAGAGCAGACAAGGCGTGTCCACAGCTGCAGTACATCCAATTATCTGTAATATATAGTACAATCTTCAATCAAATAAGATTTGTAACCGGGCAGCTTGTATAATGCTTAAACGACTAGTGGTGCACTTTGAACCTTTTGTCACACGGTAGCATGAATCACACCAGTTATAAATCTTTGGTTGGTGTGTTGTTCAAAATGTGTCATACCACAGCTGTATTGACTGGCTCAGGTCATATTTATACTAGTAGTTTGGTTCACTTGATCACACATTTAATAATTTACAATCTGACCAAAGTAAAATGATATTCATGATAAATAAGGCATAATCTCTTCAGAGATTTAATAAGGCATAAAATCTTCAGAATAATGCGGCCCATACCGTGATAAGTGACATAATGTTAACATGGTTAAAGGATACAAAATAGCACCAGAAAACTTTTATTACACAATTGCCATTGTATTGCTAAATGTTTGCAGTCTCTTTTGTTCTCTCTCATTCTGTTTAGTGTTATATCTAGTGACATGTCGTGTGGCTCGTAAGGCCAGTTTATACTCTATATAGACAACTTCCACCATCTTCAACCCCCGCGACCACCCCAGCAGTGCTTTTTCCTTTTTGCTTCTTCCACTTATGTGGACTTCTATAGTACTATACATTGAAATGAGGCAGACCACACAGAGTACCGATGCCGCTCTCAGAATATGGCGGTGTTTTGATGTTCACGATCTAACATTTAAAATCATTCGTTGTTCATTATCGAACAGATAAAATCTACAATGACTTCTCGCTTGTCATTAAAACCAGAGGGTAAACACATGCTATCTTCTCTCTGTGATATGCTAAAAAATATAAACTATGCAAAGTTTTCTTTTTCACTGACTTCATCAATGCTTCAAAACCATTGTTTTGTAAACCTTCCTTGAATTTTTATCCTGCTTGCACTTAAATCAGTTGTGGGAATAGCTTACCATCTCTCTGTGCACGGGTGTAAAAATGCCCTGGCTGGTGGATGAAAAAGTTGGTCGATATGGGAATTCAGTTTCCATACATTACTTTTATCCGTTCAATGCATTTTGTTGGAGATTTATTTTAGATTCTACTGTGAGCTGAATGATTTACTACCTGTCTTTTCTGACATTTGCTGAGGGCTGCTTATGTTTACCCTCTTCTTGACCTTAAATACCTTTTTTTCTGGGTAAGCGTGTGCACACACCTGCAGGGTTCCTCCAGTGCCACAGGTACATGACTTCAGGGTGGCTTCCACAATGAGGTGTGACCCACTTTATATGACAAATTGCTTTTGGTCTGATAGTGTAATGCAGGGATCACCAACGTGGTAAGGACCTCATGAGTCGCCCACGAGCCTGTTCTAAGAATAGCTAATTATAGTGACACAAGTGAGCTTTTTTTGACGCTATTCGTTTTTAAAATTTTGCATTGGCGTAAATTATAATATTGCAATATATGTATTATATTGTAGCGATCGCTTGATGTTATGGGTTCTGTGTTTTGTTATGGGGTGCTCCACATGTTGTAGTTATTTATGCTTCGTGTGTGTTTGGGCGCTAAGAGGGTGGGAGGAGCCTAGTGCAGGTGTGCAGGGAGCGAGAGAGTTTTTGGGAGTGAACCGGTGTGCGTGTGTGTGTGTGCTCCGATATTCCGGGTGATGCTACGAGGAAAATGATGGTGGAAATGTAACCGCGAGTTATTTGAAGGTGTTAATAAAACAGAACTTTTGTTTACATCCGTCTCATCCTTTCTGCGCGACCCACGGGCGTTACAATATAGAATTATTAATAGTAACTTAATTAAAGGTTATTAATTTGTGATTTCACAAGTGTGTATCAAACTGGTAGCCCTTCGCCTTAGTTGGTACCCAAAAGTAGCTCTCAGTTTCAAAAAGACCTCTGGTGTAATGTATTAAATTGTAGTATTGTTATGGCCGTTTAGTGTAATTGCTTTGTGCTTTAGCTGCATTTTAATAAATATGTACTTCAGTTAATCTTAATTTTCATTTTTAGCATTTGGCAGACACTTTCACACTCCAACTTACAGAAGTGCATACGTAGTAAACATTACCTTACTTTATTAAAAAATTAATAACAGTTCAATGAGACAAATCTTATGAAACCTTGTTGGAGCCAAAGTATATTTTTAAGGGGGAGTGTATTAAGTGATTTAACAAGTACAATTCCGTTGAATGTACGATGGGATTTAATCACGTTTCTATTTATACAGGAAGCTGAAGGAGGTACGCTTGGACCGGACTCACCCTGAGGGTCTGGGTCTAAGCGTACGAGGTGGCCTGGAGTTTGGCTGTGGACTCTTCATTTCACAGATCATTAAAGATGGACAAGCTGGGAATGTGGGCCTGCAGGTAAGTTGGAGATTTAAATAAGGGTACTAGGAATATAGAATCATGACTGACAGGCAGGTAGCAACGGCAAATCTATAAATAATAGAGTCAATGCAGCAGGGGACTTTTACTGGCAAGGTTCAGTATTTTATATGTAAATCAAGATAAGGTAATTACAACTACTTGTTCATTCTGTATAATAAAGTGATTTGTTAATGACACACCGATATCTGCTGTAAATCTAGTGGAACAATGTTGGACTGCTGTGTTGGTTAGTGAAGTCCAGCAACAGAACTCAAACATTTTACACAGTACCGTTTCTCCAATACAGATGATGGGTGACTGAATTAGTAGTTTGTGATGGCTTAACGCCTTATTAATTCGTTTTTTGTTCTCAGTTGCTGACACACCTTTTATGGAATAATTTATTTTTTTCATTTTTGGCCTGAAAATTACTTTGTTATAATGTCCGTTGCTAAGCATGCTTAGAACATTATCTAATATTTTGTAATCTTTTTGTTGTATAGCCATGGCCTGGTAGAGAACTGGGATTGTGATCCGAACGATGCTGGTTCAATTCAAAGAGTCAACAGGGCACAACTGAATTGCCTCTTAAACAAGGCACCTAATCCCTTACTGCTTTCTGGGCACCATAGACAGGGCTGCCCATACGACTGGGCATGTGTGCTCACTGCTGCCCTCTAGTGTGTGTTTCACTGCACAGATTGGTTCAAATGCAGATTAATAATTTTTTATATGTATAATAGCACTGTGGAGAAAAAGTATTTTAAATTCTAAAAAGAGAATTCGATACAATTATGTGCATAAAATTATTCGTGTTTTCTGGTCCTAGCTTTTCGCAGGTGGTCATGTGCATTGTGGCCACATTGGCAAAATAGACACCTGATATTTAGAGAGAGAGATTTTTAATCAAATTAGTCAAATCTTAAGTCGTGTTTGTTTATACAGCACTTTTCAATGACAAGTTATGATTGTTCTACAACAATCATTTTATTTATTGTACACATTTTACAATAATTAAAATACAGAGTACAATGCAGTTGAAAAGAGAAAAAAACGAAAACACACACAGTACACAGAAGCAACAAAAATGTAACAAACAGTGGAACCTCAGTTAACGAACGCCTCAGAAAGCGACCAATTCGGATAACAACCAACGATTTAGCTAAAAATTTGCTTCGGATAACAATCAAAATTTCGGTTAATGAACTTCACTACATCAGCTACGTCATCAACACGTGTCCCGCATCTCTGTATATTATTAAAAAGTTATTTTTGTGATGTTTTACATCTCACATATTTCATGGAATTGTGTTTCTTTATAAAATATTTAAGCAATCCATTTAATCTAGAATTTACATAGTAAAGTTTTTTTATTCTAATAATTAGGGTTTAATAATCATTACTGGCTATTTTTGAATATTCTTATTGCAGTGCATCCTCGTACCACTAGGTGGAGTAAAATATCTACTGTTCGCATTCGTTTACTGAAACCGTGACGTAATTTAGTCCGTCTGTATTAGTATCACTGCTTATTGACAGGTTTGTATTATTCATAACTCCCTCCACAACTCTTTGCTCAGTGAACTACTTCTTCATCTTTTTTTGTATTACCCCCTGCTCACTGAGTGTTGGTTGGTGGGGGAAGTGCAATCCCCCCTACTTGTTTTAACAGAAAGGACGTGTCCACCATGATGTTGCACCGCAGTCTGCCTTTAGTCCTAGTGCAACCCTTAACTTATTGTTTTTTTGGACTACACTACTGGTGGGGCGTCACCACAGTAAATCAAGGTTCAATTTGTACTGTGGGAGAGAGCATTCAGAAGAAACGCCTGTGGACATGGAGAACATGTTACAAAACAGATGTACTAATAATACCATGTCATAACATGAACACTCTCTCACATAACAATGCCCTTAATAATTAAAGGCACCATTACAGTACTTTTAGACTAATACTTTGATAAACCTGGATGCAACCACCTTGATTGACTTAGCTAGTGACTATTAGCATGGTACATGTGTAGTTGCCAGTCTATGTTTACTCTTGCTTGCAAATAAGCTATTAAATAAGCTATCTGTTGAATTGTTACTGGTTTATAACTACTGGCAACAGACAGAAACAAAGATGATGCTGTTTGCTGTCTCTTGGCAGGTGGGGGATGAGATTGTGCGTATAAATGGATATTCCATCTCCTCCTGCATTCACGAAGAGGTTATCAACCTTATCAAGACCAAGAAGATTGTGTCTCTTAAAGTCAGATGTGAGTCAGCACACTGCAGTTTATTAAAGGGATCAATAGATATTTACATACAGAAAAACTGAGGTGAAGTTATTGATCACATTGCTTTAAGTGGATAATGAATGACTAATTAATCGATTTCTCATTCACAGATGTAGGCATGATTCCTATAAAAAGGTAACTTTCTCTTTTCTGACCTAACATAATTCTACCGTAAACTGTTTTTGTTAAAAAAAAATTATAATTCAAGATCGCGTTTAATCTGTTTTTTTCTGGTTTGATCAAATTACATTGGTAGACTGTGATTAACATTTATTATATAAGAAACTTTTGTAAGAAATTTGTTAAGTTCTTTTTTTTTTTAATTAGAATTTATTCGTATAGTGCAAACATTTGCGCAGGTTAAGCTTGAGAATAGTTCACCAAAAATAGTTCAGAATGTATTTTTTACTTGTATACTATAAAGCCATCCACTAAACGCTGAAAATATAAATGTAATTTTTATTACTATTTTTTTATTAGTTCGTCTGATGAACCTCTAAAATGGCAGTTTGTGGATCAGTTTGTGTCTCAATCTGGGGTAAGATTACAATTATACAAGTTTTTTTTTCATCTAATGGCTAATTATTTTGCACAATTTTTACTTGTATTTTTATAATTTAGGAGAAAAAAACTAGTGTGGCTGGCCTTGCCTCGATTGGAGGAAAAGAAATCAAGGAGAAGAAAGTCTTCCTCAGTCTTGTTGGCACAAATGGAATGGGCATTAGGTAAGACAGATAGTGTATTTTGGGTGCTGTCCTGCCTACTGACCAATAACCAATGTCTAAAATTGACTGCAGACTTTGTGATGAGCTGGATTCTTAGTCTCACAATCAAGTCTAAGATGATTGTGCACGTGAAATTTATTCATACATAACCCAAAATTCCTTTACGCTAAATTGTTCATAACTGAAGGATCTTTTTAAAAATCTGTGCTTGAAAATGTTGTATATGGAGATGGTGAGAACAGGAGGAATAGATATTCATTGTTTGTACAGTTTGTAGATATTCTGGACATAGCTTTATCTGAATTCTACTCGTTCGTCCTACTCAAATAAGTTTAAAGTGAGTGAATCTGGTATACTTAAGTGACAAATACAGACAGAAAAAAGGACGCACAACATTGGCAAGGCGAGCACCTACAGCAACATTGTTCATGCTGGGATTAGAGCTCTCACGTGGGTACTCTTATGGTGACGCACCATGTTTCACTTTGCAAAAAGATGACCTCGTCTACTAACAAGTTTTTTAGCCAATAGTACTGCAAACTATCGGTTGTTACAATTCTTACCCTAAGTAAAGAAACTGCTCGTGTGTGTGCTTGGCACTGACACACACCACTTTTTATCAAGCAGTTCGGTTAGAAGTACAGACAAAAGGCCAGGTGAGAAATAAATGATGCTGCGGTAAATGCCAGATGCAGTGGTGAGGCTGTGAAACAACACTTCAGCAGCTTAACAAATAAAGCTTTATTTCCAAACAAACAAGATGTGAATTATTATTTTTGGACATCCAGTTACAAGTGGTTATGGCACCACAACCCCAATTGCAAGATAAATTGTGAATAGTTAAAGTTCATACAAATTATATGTTCCACTGTGGTAGAATAACCTGGTAGTTATGAGTGATAAATAAATATGTGGTAGCATAACACTGGCACATCAAGTGACAGGCATAGATTTATTGGGCTTCTGAACGAAACACAAAGCGCCTATTTCCTTTAGTTTGACAAAAACACCACCTGTTCAAGATTCACCAAGCTAAAGCTGGAAATAACTTTTATTCTCGCAGTATCTCAAGTGGACCAACACAAAAACCAGGGATCTACATCAGCAATGTAAAGCCTGGCTCCTTGTCTGCAGAAGTGGGATTGCAGGTACTTTAATGTCCATTACGTCAATACCTTTTGTTCTGGACAGAAAGATTATCATGTTTGTACTATTGTTTCTGCAACATACACTCACTGTGTTATTCGCGATGTAGGTTGGTGACCAAATTGTTGAGGTTAATGGAGTGGATTTTACTAATGTGGATCACAAAGAGGTAAGAATGGTTTCTATTTTTTGGCTACACAGGTGCTCAGTAGACAGATTGAAACCTTGCTATGAGAAGGTGCTGGTTTAGTACCCAGGTCGGGAGGTTCTGGGTTCTTTCGGTGTGGAATTTGCATTCCTTGTGAGTTCCCTCCATGTGCTATGTTTTTCTCCAACAGTTCAAAGATATGTAAGTGGGTAGCATGGTCACCTGATAAAAAAGGTGATCTGATTTCTTTCTTTATGGACTTTGCATGTTGCCCCAGTGTCCAAAAGCATGCAAGTGAATTTCATTGGATAAACCAAAACATTTCCGAGTTTGTTCGATAACCTTGGTTACTGATGAGTTAATTAAACATTAAAAACAACATTGAAACAATATTAAAATCTTAATTAATAAACAAGGAAATGACATCCTTGCCCTTTGAAGTTTTTATATTATTCTAAATTATCATATCTAGGGCTGTCCACAACCAAGGATTTTGTTGGTCGACCAGTGGTCGTCATTTACTTCAACTAATCGACTAATAGTC